>WEIU01004445.1:2344-37984 GCA_013389925.1 Aegithalos caudatus
TTTGGGTAAGCAATAAGGATTAAGCAGCAAATGCAGGCTAGACCTCTGGTTTGTGGCAGTGCCAATCGGCTCCAGTCCCATAGTTACTCAGATAGACCTGAGAATAGAAGAGTACTCTCGGATTTTTTTCCGAGTGTAACAAGTGGAAATATGCTCAATTCTTTAGAATGAAGGGTCAGGTAGTTTAATATTTAATTGAACCTGCCTCGACTATTAATGCCTGGGGATGCCTGCTCAGGAAGACACATACACCAATGTTTAAATGTCGTCCCATTCCAAGAGGCATTTAAGCATGCACTAACCTTTCAGCTTAGTAACTCCACCTGTGTAAGCGCTCTCTTCTGCTCCCTTTATCCCACAGACTGCTGTAGGTGGGATTTTTTGTGGTTGAAGGTGTAAAATGTAAAATGTAGATAGCATCTCACAAGTGAGTCGGCCATGCTGCCTTGAGGTGGAGGAATGCTAACAGCAGTTGAGCTGTATTAGAAGGACAGTGGCTAGAGGTTAAGTGCCATGAATATTCTCTTCTGCTTGGGTTTCTTTATGCTACACCCAGTATACCTTGTTCAGTTTTGAGCTACTTGATTCTAGACAGGGATTTGTTTAGCCTGGAAAAAAAAAAAAGGCTTTAATAACAGTTAATTGTTTTCCACCAGTGCTTAGGACCTAAGGAAGAGCTGTGACCANGTACAGTGAAATAAATAACCACAGTCACAACAGAAGCAAGATGACAAGTTTGTAATTATACATATAAAAAATATTTTTCAGTATGAGATTGGTGAGGGGCTGAACAAAGTGAGACAGAAAGGTGCTGGAGTTTCAGTACCTTCTTTCAATTTTCTGAAGATATTCAGATTTTCACAGCACAGAGCTATTTTGAAGTATAAAAATAACACAGAGCTATTTAGAAGTATGAGACTGGATTTTTATTATAATTACTAGTATTCATTGTGTAATTAGGTAATTGCAATCTTCTCTGAGTCTTTTTAATATTTAAGAGAGATAGATCTGTATATTCCCACTATCTGGAAATTATACTCAGATATACTAGTGTAGATTTTTGATTCAGCTGTTCATGTGATCACTTTACTGGTTTAGAACACACCAGTAGTTTTCTGGAGTCCCAGTATATAGCTAAAGCAATGTCCAGAAGGTATAATTCAAGATGATAAGACACCATACTTTACACAGACCTAAAAATGTGTATTTTCATAATTTATATGCTCCTTTAATTCTCAGTATTATTTTATATTCTATTGAAGAATAAATATTGTTTATTGTGAGTTTTCTCTAATTGCAAGTAATAAATACTCAAAAACTCAGAAGCCATTTAATAAGGAACGTTTTCTCAGAAACTAGAACATTTAGGAGAATTGAATTGGAATATTTGAATTATTTTTTAGCTGGAAAACTCAGTTTGAGATTGATTTTGAAATATCTTTAGTGTAGAACAATGTAAAGGTATTCTACTGAGGAACATGTGAACATAATGGTATTGAGATTCCAATTAGAGTTGTAAATGCTACAAAATGAACTTGCTTCTATTCCTTTCACAACTGAAGACCTATGACTCATAGAAAAGTATTTTCAATAAAAGAACATAGTAAAAACATTGGTTAGCTTTTATCTGACTCATATTTTCTCTCAGTATAATAAATTTTGGCTCTTCTTTATGTCTACAATGACAAGTGCCTCTTAAGACATGTTGTAAATGCTCTGTATCTTTATATAACCTTCATGTAATAATTTCTTAATACTCTTGTAGATGAATAATTACATGATTTATGAAAAATATATTGAGGTCATTTGGTAATACAACTAGTTATTAATATAGGAATACTGATACCAAGTGGAGAAAGTAATTCCTGGCAACATTGAGGCAAATTTTTTCCAAGCACAGCAAGGCCAGAGCACTCTTTCCAGAGGATGTTAATACTGTTTCAGAATTTGATAGGGTTTATATCAGAATCGAATAGTTTTTTTCTTGAAATAAAAGAAAAATAAGCACTTGTTAAACCCAAATGAGATGAAACAGGTTATACAAAATATTTAATGAGTAAAACAAAAAGAAAATATAGCTAATTAAGTAATAGGCATCTGTAATTTGGGGGGAAAAAAGTTTTAATCACTCCTAAGGACTAATTTTCAAACACGAAGGTAAAGCTGACATAGATTACTGAGGTTGTAGTATAGCAGTAAAAGCAATTCCTGTGAAACACCAGGTTACTCAGTGATCATGTGTGCTCTGAGCAGAGGCATAAGCTTAGACTTGGTGGAAAGAAAGGGACAGGACAATTCAGGACTCCTGCTCTTCAAAGACATCCCTTCACTTCCTATGTGCTTTTTTCTAGGAAATTAACTATTATCTTTGGGTTTTTAGGAATTATTTTTAGGCTACAACCCCTAGACCTGTTAAAAGATATCCAGGGTATCTGGTCTCCCTAAGGCAAAGCTAAGTGACACAAAAGAGGTTTACCTATTTGCTTCTTGCTTTAGCTATTTTTAGTGATCATTTATATGGCAGAAAAGACAGGTCCCTCTTCCCATAGGGCAGACACTTCTGTGTTTTTTTTAAAAGTCTTTTAATCCAAGGTATGAAAGGGCCCTGGAATTCTTTTTTGTTTGTTTAGTGGGGTTTTGTTTTTGTTTTGCTGTTGTCTATTTTGTTTTAAATTTTCACTTTTTAAATGTAACAATATTACTAGTGCTAATGTTGATCATTATGATTATTTTACTTCTTTCAACCTTGATAGCCCTAGGGCTGGGTAATAAAAATAGTGGAGTTAATATTTGGTAATTGCTTCCACAGAGACAGTAAATAAGAGTTCAACCCTATCTTTTCTCAAAACTGCTGGTAGCTGTTTTTCAGATAAAATTGTTTGACATTTAGCTAGAGACAGATAGTAAGCGAAATTGTGTAAGCAGTAACAGCAAGGGAAGCTCATGGAAGAAATAAACCCTTACTAGGGATTTACTCATTAACAAACACTCTAGCCATTTTTCCTTAAATGAATAGACATAACAGCTTCTAAGAGAGGAAGAAGTCAGTGGCAATATAATTGAAATGATGGACATGTAATTTCTGACAACAATGAAAAAAGAATGTTCTTTCTTGTTTCAGTCTATTAAAATCACCTGGAAAAAGTACTTTTGTTTGCAAAATAACCCAGCACTAATATAGAATGAATGGCAGAAAATAGGCAAAAGGACATAAAAGATCTTACGAGTTTTTAATTAAATGAAATTAAAGTTGAGAAGAGATTTTTTTTTTTTTTTAACTACACTAAATATTTAGACTTGTGATGAATGAACTAAAACATAACCTTTAATGACAAGGAAATATAGTGTTATAAAAAAATTGCCTTCTGCCTATTGACATAGCTAGATCAACGTTTGATTAGTTCACAGATGGTAATTCAATTAAAGCTTGGAAATGCAATGGATAGAGTATTGATTTTTCCTGTTGATTAATCAAGAAGCAACAATTTAGATGCTGAGAGAGAAAAAAAAGTTTGCCAGAAAGTATAATTGCTACTAAAACACTCATTGTAAGGCAATGACAAAATCAATAGAAGACTGAAGCCATGCAAGTCTGGGTACATCTAATTGCTCAAGATTATTCAGTCTAAATTCTGCATTGGCTTTGCCCTACCTGTAAGCTTATTGATTTCAGCATGAAATTTAGTCTGGTACCTACAGAACACTCTACTCTTTTTTGTTTTCCTTTCTGACCAGGGGTCTTCCCTTGCTGAAATCAATAGCAGAACTCACATTAAATCTCAATAGTGCATGATCATGGAATAGTGATACTGAGCATCAATAAGATACATTTGTACAAAAAATGGGAGAAGCAGCTGATAACAATGGCAACTATAATGATGAGGGTGTTGCTTTGCTACATTACCTGTTTTAAATCCAACTGAAAAAAAAAATCAGTTTACATACAGAGGCCTATGATCAGGACTTGAGTAAAGAATCCAGAAAAGCATATCTGTGTATCCTTAACTTCAGTTGTATAAGTAAAGTCAGTAGGAGTCAAATGATGATTCATCCAAGTATAAAACTAAATATGTGTAAAAACAATTTTTTTGCTTGATCAGTTGAAATATGCAAAATATGTAACTACCCAAATATTTAATGGAAATGTTTTTGAAAGCTTTGTCTTTTTCTCCTTGTGACTGTGGATTTGTAAAGATGTACATTTTGGAGAAGCAGCTTACCATTTGTGCATTTCTGAACTCGTATTTGTTGAACAAATGCATCATATTTTAATTTTCTTTCTTTTACTGTTCCAGAGAGCTCAACAATTACTCTGTGATGAGAGTCAGACAGTACTTACAATGTGGTTTTGTTGTCCCTACATGCCTTTCAAAATCTGTCCAATATCAGGATTTTGTATTGCTCCCCAAGTTCCCATTTGGGCTAGTCTGTACAACTGTCGAACTTTGTAGCTGAGTGACATTTAGAGATGAATACTTCTAATGTTTCCACATAGTGTACTTTGCTTCCCTATTGGAACTATAAAGACACTTCTTTATTATGCTTTAACATATAATCATTACCAAAATGGGCTTCATTTAAACAAAAGTACTTTCAAAATCCAAAGCTTCAGTTATAATTTGCTGAGGCCTCAGTGGCTGAATGAAAATACGCCTGACTGTCTATTATGCCAGATGTCCCATTAGAGATATGATAGCTCTTTTCAATCTCAGTGATTAATATACTGTGACATCTATAAATGGATGGGAATTGAAGCTGATTCTGTGTTGGAGGATACTATCTGG
This sequence comes from Aegithalos caudatus, assembly GCA_013389925.1. NCBI lineage: Eukaryota > Metazoa > Chordata > Aves > Passeriformes > Aegithalidae > Aegithalos > Aegithalos caudatus. Next base: position 7,129 of record WEIU01004445.1, read on the forward strand.
TAATTTAGGATATGCATCTATCTCTCCATATACATGCACACGCACCTTTTACATATGCAGATGTAAATGGAGTTCTATCAATTTGGCAAAATTTAATTATAATTAGAAATATTTAAAACCTGTCTTGTTTTTAAATATAGTAGTTTTCCTCCAGACATTACCTTGCCTTCACCTGCTAGCCTTCTGAATACCATCTATACTTATATACACCATACATTTCACTGAAATGTAAGGCTGCTGGAAGCCTCCAGTCCATGAATGAGGACTTAAAGTTTGAAGAAAAGTCCCATGTCACAAGAAATTAACATTTTTATCATGGCCATGGAAAATGAGAGATGTGGACCCTGGCTACCTAAAGAAAATGCATTATTTTGGGAGATTAGGCAAAATCTTGGTCAATTATATTAACATCACAGAAGTTTAATGTGATCAGAACTATTGTTTGATTGGGAAAGCTGCAGATCTCCAAGCAGATCATATCACATACTCAACATCACAGTAGAATGTAAGATGGTTAACTGAAAACATGTCTTATCTGATAAGAGAACCAAATGGGTGAGGTGACTGAGAAAAGTAGAACGCAAAGGTCAAAAGTGAGACATAAAAGGCAGCTCATTGAATGCATTCTTCTGTCCTTAAAGAGATTCCTGGGTAGGAGAATGTAAAATACATGCTGGAGTTATGAATTTAGGACTGAGTTGCTTTGTGACAAAAATTATTCTGGGAGCAGAGATTAGTTCAATTGAAAAACAGAAAAATCACAGAATATGCTGAGTTGGAAGGAATCCATCAGGATCATTGAGTTCCAACTCCTGGTGCAGGATTCCCCAGGAATCACACCATGTGCCTGAGACCATTGTCAAAACACTTCTTGAACTCTGTCAGGATTCATGCTGTGACCATTTCCCTGGGGAGCCTTTTGTAATGCCCAACCACCCTCTGGGTGAAGAAACTTTTCCTGATACCCAACTCAGCTTCATGCTCTTTTCCCAGGTTCTGTCACTGGTCACCACAGAGAAAAGATCAGTGCCTGCCCCTCCTCTTCCCCTACAATGAGGAATTTGTAACTGCAGTGAGGTCTTCCCTCTGTCTCCTCCAGGCTGGACAGACACAGTGTCCTCAGCTGCTCCTCATACAGCTTCCCCTCAAGGCCCTCCACCATCTTTGTGGCCCTTCTTCAGCCTCTCCTCTTCAGACTGGTCTTGGGTAAAGTTATATTTGTGAGACTCACTGTTATCTGTTACATAAAGTTTGGCAATTTTCTGGCTGAAAGTCATCACTATCATTCCTGTAAGTGTTCTGATCTCCAGGCTAGAGAGAAAGGTTCAGTTTTGTGAGGTTCTTGAGGAGCAAGGCACAGTTCTTTGATTTCTCTTTCTCACTACAAATACTGATGGAAGTTCTGGCATTTGTAATGTAAACTCTTGTTGACTGAATGAGAAAAATAACATTGACATTTTAGTTATAATAAAAACCTTCTGGTATTTTCCTCACCTTGTTAAAATGAATAAATAATTAATATAAATAAATCCTTGCTGTTAAAAATGGTTAAGATGTTAAAACATTAGGGTAAAAATATATCAAAGGCCAGTTACATAGCACGAGCAGTTAGTTTATGTTCACTAATGTTCTTACAACAATAGTTTCTTTAGAATATTTGGGGAATATATACATTGTAAAAAGTACCAGTTTCCTCAGAAACATTATTCTAAACTCAGAAATCTTGATAGAATTTAGAATGCAGATGTATTTTTGTATAGCATAGCATCTGCTGTGTGTGTGTGTGCTTATGTATACAAATACATATCTAAAAAAACTGCCACAGAACATATAATGGGCAGTTACATTGAAGACAAATTTGAGGTGATACACAGCAACCATAAAGCAACAACATATAACAGTAATACCTGAGCAGATTTCCTTGATCACAGTCACCTTAATAAATCTGCTACGATTTCATGCAAAGTCATGTTAATTACTCCAAATCTCCACTTCAACTACTTCACTTCATGAAGCCTTGATCTCTGTCTGGAAATATGGAGGAATGTAATTTATTTGTGTGCATTGCCTGTACAGGTCATGGGGTTAAGCATCTGAATTTACTTGAATGAATGCTGCAAAGTGGTCATCGCTCTGGATCTTAAGTCTCTTGCCCTTTGATCTAAATACAGATACCTAATTATTGTCCAAAATCTTTAAAGGTTATCCTGCCTGGGGATTGATATGAAATCCTGTCTGTTAATGGTAATTAGTGTATACAGCATTGTCATTGTTGCTTCATTAACTAAGTTCAGACTTTGATTTATATTGTTCATTTTTAGCTGCTTCCCAGTATCTCATTTATATTTCTTGGTTTAGCCACCTAATGGGCTACAGAGTTTAAGGATTTGTCTGTAATAGTTCCCAAATCTCTATTTAGGTTGATGTCCTGATGTTCATTTTCCATTTAGCAGCTATACAATTTCTCTTTTTTTTTGATCCAAAATCATTAGCCTGCATTTATCTGAATTTGTCAACCATGAGCCAGGTGCATTTATTTTTTACATCATTATGTATTGCATTGCTTTTCTTCATTTGTGGTTCTTTCTAAGCACAGCTGACAGAGTATTAGCAACTAATCTCAAACTCTCCAAATCACTATATTTCTTTTTACTGATTTGAAGAAAGGAAATACTGAGGTTGATCCTTTACAATTTATACAGCTGTCTACAACAACTTGGACAAGTATTGGTAAATCACAAAATCTTCATTAATGACTCTACATTTATGAATTATCAACCATAAATCATTGCTCACATTGTCCTGTCTGATATTTACTGTTCTTAATTTTTTAAAAATTTCTAAAATGATTGTCATCCCACAGTGAAGAAGAAATTGGCATGATGTATTGAGGCAAGTAAGCATGTACCTCAAATATCAATAATCCTATTTCACATATCTCCAGTGCACTTGTTTATCTGAGGGTGAGTGGTTTTCTTTCATTAACACAACTGTATATACTGTGCTTCTCGGATGCATGTGCAAAAATGAGTGAATACTCTATGAATGGCTACACAAATAGACATTGATTCCTAGCCTGTTAATGCATAGACTTATCATTATTTTTTATTCAGTTTACAACTATATAATTCAATTGAATAATATTTTACTGCTTGGCAAGGTATAGGACTCTGATTATAAATCAGATATCCCCTTCAGATATCTGCAGGAAGCATAATCTGCTCTATATAAAACACTTTTTGTATGGGTTTTTATTCTTGTTTATTACTACATTCCACTCAATCTGATCAAAACACCATCATAAAATCACTGATGATCTTAAATGTGCTTTCCTACAGTATTATACTCTTTAAACTTGGCTGGTTTATTTATTTATTTATTTATTTTATCGTCTTTTCTCACAAGAAGGAAGGTCCTGACTTCTGCTGCCTGGACCTTTATACCCAACTCCAATGGCTTTGGGCAAATGTACAATTTAAAGTGGTCTTTTGGACACTGTATTTAGAACAGTCTTATTGAAGTCAGGCCTGCAATATTTATTCTGCAATATCTAGAAATTCACAGAGAGACACGGTAACTAAGTAAATCCTGAAGACAGGAAAATATATTTCTCACTATCTCAGATACACTCAACAGTAAAATGAGTGTATGAAAGTTATCTTTTTATTTACATATTTAAAGATGTTTTCCAAAGCAGTCTTTAAAATTCTTCTCACACATTTAGTGCATAAGAAGCTATTAATGAAAAATACAACTGTGTAAATTAAATGTGTGAATGGGGGAGAGGAAGAGTGCTGTTCTGAGCCATGTCAGGGATATTTTCCCTGCTGAATGAGAAATGGTGTGAGCACAGTAGTTCCAAAACTCCTGTTAAGCAGTAGACTTTTTGCAGATAGATCAGGTCTGCACAGAGAGGAGATCAAAGATTAAACAAAACACGATCATTACCACAGAATGGTAACTACCCAAGTAAAACTAATTCTTAGTAAGTTATTCTGTCCCTGATCATTGCATTAGCCTTGTGCAAGCCCTCCGTTACAAGGTGAATGCTAGGTTCTCTTTCTCTACTCATATATTGAAAAATATTGATGTTTATTAAAAAAAAAATCTTCCATCAGCCTTAAATATTATATACCTTTTTCTGTTCTTTTGTTCACAACAAATCCCCTCCGATTCTGTAGTACATATTTTTACTTGCGTACTGCAATTGCATAAATAATTTCTTAGGGAAAAAGCTAGTGTATAATTTTCAAAGCTTATTTAAGCAGGTATTTGAATATTTATAATACATTTAATCTAGAAGGCAGTTAGATCCAAGTATCTTGATAAACTGATATTGATTTGTTTAACTGCCCTAAACAAAATAGATGTTATAATTTCTCTTGTTGATTAGTAAATCCTCTGTTTTTTCTGGCTTTATTTTTAAATGCTTGGCAGAATGTTTGGGGAAATTGGAAGTATCTTTTGAAAACTGCAACATTATTTTTTTAATAATTTTATTTTCATATTGTGTTTAGAACTATGATCATTGCAAAAATGTATACTCTTACAAAATATAGTGATAAGGTATCCAAAATGTAGAGTTAATAGTTCCCTTAGAGAATATGAAAATTATTTTAGGAAGAAGTAACTGATAGTACTCATGTGAAAAATGCAAAAGCAAATGTGAAATTTATGAAAACCCCCAGTCATTCATTGTTCCTCAAAACTGAATGAAATCAGAAAATTGCTGCTGGAACATTGTCAGTAGGCTTCAAATGTACTTTTCAATTATATGAGAGTCATTCACCATCTGTCAACCCCCATAGCTGGTCATTTATCTATATGATGACTCACTGCTGTAAGTATCACCATTATTTAATCAATGCTCTATCTATCTGCACCCCTCTTGACAGCTTGTGTCCATACCATTCATTCATTGTCAGCCTACCATCAACATGGCAAGAAAGGCATCTCTGGCTGCCTATCTCATGGCAGCTGCTGCCTTTGGACATGCGTCCTGCATCCAGCCCATCACCACTCAGTCCGTTCTCATTGCAGTGTAACCATAAAGCGTTTAGCCCATGCTTCTCCCAAAGGAGGAATGGAAACTTGCCCAAGGAAATTGACATCTTGAGAAAAGACCATCATCTGATATAAAGGAAGAGTGAAAAGGAGATACTGTTTTCCTTTCCATGGAGATAGAGCCTCTCCATGGAAAACATCAACAAGGTCTGGTGCAAGGAAAATTGCATGGATGTTCCTTATTCCTCACATAGTTCAAGTTGGTCCTTGTGGGAAAGAATTCCTCTTACTCCTCTCATGCAGGAGATCATGGGACCAGGTACACTCTGTGAAGTGGAAATATCTGAGACTATTAATTAAAGCTGCCTGCAATGGTGAAATTTGCTGAGTATGAATGCTGAGTAACTTGCTATGACCAACATGGGAAAGGGCTGTAGAGAGACCAGAAAAGGAAAACCTGTGAGATAAACTGCAACAAGAGTTGAAGGTATGTTTTGGAAAGGAGCTTCTGCTATTATACATCATAATTTCAAATTTTATTAACTCATGCAATTAAAATTCTCAGAGAAAATCAGCATATATTACTACAAAGTCATTAGACTGGCTTCCACTTTATCTTTCCTTGTAATCTGGTAGTTGTATGCCATCCCTTTTCCATAGGAAAGTTATGAAAGGGTCTCCTTTGAAGTCAATTCTACTCTGTTTGTATGGTTTATGCAAGTAACCAGTCTGAATAAACTTAATCAAGGGCCCTTTACTCTGTATGATAGGAATCTTAAAGAAAAAAGTTTCCACATGGAGTAATTAGTCATTGAACAGGATGTTGTAGGTACAATAGCCTCTCTTGGAGTATATACTTACAAATTAACTGACTTTCACCAGTGAGGGTAGAAGGGAAATAGTGCAATGTTTCTTTAAGCAGAATAAAGAACAGAACACTCATTTGCAACAGACTTCAATTTGGTTAGTTAATTTTACAGTGGCATAAAATATGGTTTCTAGATTTGTTATTAATTGACTGTAGAGTTTTGAAATGTATCAGAAGTGAGGTTCAGCTATATAAATGTTAATTTATTAGTAGAATGAAACAGAATTTAAAGTTTAATGAGAAATGCTTATCTGAAGTGGGAATAAGAGAAAAGTTATTACAACTTCTAGAGGTATAGGTGTACAGGTGTTAAGATTTAACCCTGCTCATGGGAGAGGTTGAAACAATTCTCATCAATAATGCAGAATAATAAGGGTAATGGTATGAAAATCATAGATCACCTTCTGTTTGCACCCAGACTATCATAAATTATTACTCTCTGACTTTAGGTTAATCAGTGTACACAGATCCCAGGAGATGATTTTCCAGGTCTTTTCCTCTTCTGGCTTGTTTTCTGCCTTCACAGAAGGAAGAGTCACCTTGGAATTTGAATGACTTTACTCTTTTCCCTCAGCCCAACACAGAGCATCCTTCTGTCAGTGATGAAGCAACAAAACACCTTTCGTAGTTATTTTACGTTAAATACTCAAAAGCATAAGTGCCTAAAATATAGGAAGCTATTAGTATTCTAGGAGAGGACACCATGAACACAATACTTCACCTTATAAAAATAAAGCAGGTAATAAATATAAGTAAGGAGATAAGGCTACAGCTAAACTATGCAGGAGATGTAAGAGATTAATGTATGCTAATAAATTTCCCTTGAAGTAAGGAGCCATAGCCAAGAAAGGAAAACTTGTCCTAATGGTATTAGATAGAAAAAATATGGATCACAATGGCTGACAAAGATTGTAAATGTGGAAATTCTCATTTGTTTTTAAGTGATTTTATCTCCAGTATTTGGCCAGTATTAGCATCTGACACACATGAATGGTCAAAACTGGAAACTGGCCCCCAACTTTGAATATGAACTTCAATACAAGAGCATATTCACTTTGAAAATCCTCAGAGAAGACATAGAAAAATTCCTGACAACTCTCCCTTCAAGTTCCAGCCCAAGACTGATAATCAGGGATTTTCTCCCTACTGGAACAAAAGCAGCAATTAAAAGCGGAAAAACAGGTCACCGTAGAAGGCCAAATGTAACCTAGGGAACTTGAGAAATGTAGTAGGAAATAATCACAGAATACACATCATGTGCTTGTGCATTCTTGCAAATGCATAAAAAATAAAATGCTTCTTTCCTTTAAATAAACAGAACAATAAGTTCTAAAGCATGCTCCGTGTTATTGTACAAAACTGGCAAGTAATGCAACATTTTTAGGGCTCACATAAACTAAACAAATATGAGTGCAATTGCCTTGAATGAGTTGAGACTTCCTCAGAGTCCTCTAAGCAGATAGATTCCTTCTTCTAACAAAGATGCAAATGAAAATGGCCTCTTTCTCAATAATAAACGAAACAGACTGGTTAACCAATCTGTTCTTTCTTTCGTTTTGTGTTTCTTTTACATTCCTAGCAGAATAAACAGAATCCAAGCCCACGGTATACTAAAATATTGTCTAATGTTTACTAGATTTTTTCTTTTTCACTATAGTGTGGAGAAGCAATAATCAAAGAAAAATAATTTTACACCTTTGTTCTGATTTTGAAAAATGGAACTCTTATTAACTCTTCAAAATGCTTCTAACTGTATGACATCATCACATAGATGAACGCTAATCGTTATTATTTTTCTTGATTGCACAGTGAACTGCAAGCCAAATTACCCATTTTTCAGGCTTTTGCTTTGTGATCCACTAGTCTAGAGCATCAAAAAGAGGTTCTTCGAAACTGTAAATGCTAATAACCTTTCCATAAGTAGTCTGTCCAGTCTCTGGTACTTTAGTATTCTGTCAGTCTAGACAAGACTGATGCTCCCAGTTAAAGAAAATGTAATTAATTTAAAATCAAATTCTACTCATTTAAAGTGGACCCTCCCATAGAATTACCTGTATTGACACTTAGTTGCTCTGGGACCTCCTGCTGCATTTTTGTTCAAAGAATAAGACCACTAATTCACAAAGTCTAGTTCTTTAGGCTCTATACTTCAACATGATCAATGTTTGGTGCATAAATTTTATTTAGATTTAAGTCACTTTTTACTGAGAAGCTAGCCCTAAAATTTTGTGAGAAGTCCATTTTAGGATAGTTTCTTTAAGCAGATGGCTGAGTTGGTTAAGAAATTAGGTTTTCTTGGTCAGTAGACCATTTTTCAGTAAGGATGTGATCCATTGCTTAGTATCAGAATGATCTAGACATGTCACTCCTTTCTGAAGTTTGGCAACCATTCTCCTAATTTATCAAAAATAGATAATGTGTTGGTTAGATAAGAGTCAAAAGAGTAGGGGTTATGTGTTAAAAAGTGAGTGCAAAGTTACCCCTCAGCACACTTGACACCTGGTGAGATTTTTTGGTATTTATTAAATACCAAATGGTGACATTTAGGAAGGCAAAAACACATAACCTGCTACTAATAAGTTGTCAAGAAGCTATTGCCTATATGGGCATAACAAAAATAGCAGCAGATATATTTATGTATACACATGTATAAACACACATACACCAGAAGCTACAAAATCACTAAGCCATATGCTGGTCCATGTATTATTTAGCATTTTATTATTCATTTATCATGTTCTGTCTTCTAAAGGTTATAACGTGTACAACTACTCATTCACTTTGTCCATTCACACCACTTGATTCTGGGATATCTGCTGATACTGATGGGCATACTGGACTTTGATTTTGGATGTGTTTAGTCATATACCCTTTAGAAAAAGTGAAAAATTCTGAAACACTTCAGAATCTGAAAAGAAACCACCCTTTTTCTTTTTTGTTTTGGTGTAATTTTATGCCCACACTTGCTTTTTTAGGACTTATGTTGCCAGCCTCTTCTAAAACTCATTTATTTGTCTTCTTGCTCTGTAGATGTGTGACATCCACATAAGAACATCAGCAATAGACATGCAAGATTTTGACTCTGTATGTATTGATAGTTTACTAAAAAGTTAACTGAGGGGAGATTTGGAGTAAGTCTTTTTTCTAACCATCAAGGCAAAAAGGATTTGGTAACAATGGATCTTGTACAAAACTGATTTGCTTGAGGTTTCTTCTATTATTTTTCAGTTTAATACTATATGGGTTAAAGTTGTTTCTAGCTGAAGAGTTTTGCATATTGAGCAGAACATGTTTTTATACAGGAACCAAGCATAGTACATGGCTAAGAGAATGGATTACACATGATGTGTTCCAGATATATCATGCATTATGCTTAACTTGGACTCTTTTTGAACTGTAATGTTGTTTGGGAATATTTGATTGTAAATCCTGATGATATATATTCTTTACTGATATGTATCTACTTGGAATTATTAAGCAGGTGCAGTACAAGAACAAATGAATGGGGAAAGACTTGTAAAATAGGAATGGGCAGAATGGAATGTTTTTTGATTTTAATTATAGGGTGAAGGAAGTTGTCTTGGAAGCTCTATCAGGATGTGATCTACCAATGCCAGCTTTTGTAAACCTGAGGAGTTTTTTCATATGTATAAGAACAAGAGATTAAAAAAAAAACAAACAAAACAGGCTTGCCTTCTTTATATGTTTTATTTCAATAGCCTACAAATAAGCAAATAGGAACAGATATTTTTTACTTAAAAAAAAGATAAAAATGCAGGCTTAAAAAGACAATTCTTAGTTCTTATATTTGTCAAGTTATAAGTGGGAGATAGTAAACAGATCATGACTGATAAACTATTAATGGCTTTTTTAGTCCATAAAAATAATCAAAGTGTAAACAGATAAGAAGGAATTCAGGAAATTCTGGAACTGAATTCTGGAAGCCTCTGAAGTGTCAGTGACAGGTCTGAAGATGGATGTAGAGATCACAAATGCACATACTGGAGAGAAGATCTAACAGAGTCTAAAAACTGTAAATAAAGGCACAATTCTGTATACAAGGTGGCAGGTAAAAAAATTGTATGCAGGTATTTGGGCTGGTAATTCTGCCATTATACCCTTTAATAAGCTGCAGACTAATGTTACCAAAGGAAGAGACATAATTGGATGAATGGAGACTGTGGAAGAGACTAGAAACATATTCAGAAGCAATACCATGGCCAGTATAATTAGCTCTCCCTGAATTAATGGCTGGTAGTTCTACTTGGATGTTAGTGATTCCTAGAGATCAGTAGTAAATCAGTGTCATGAAGTTTCAGAAGTCTCTGATATGCCTACAAGTAGCTTTTGGGATGAATCAACAGGCAAAAGAAATCAAATACAGAAAATTCACACATTGCAAATGACATTAAAAGCAATACAAAATTATACAAGGTTTCTAGCTGTGCTGTGACATTACCTATTTGTAGCCATCACCCCAAATTTAAAAGCTGATCATCAAAACCAAGTGAGATAGAAGAGACACAAAATGAAGCCACAAGATTAATTTATCCCAATCTTAATTGCAATGATTTATCATTGTCCAGTGGGCATTGCAAAAAAACCCAACAAATCTTGCAGAAAGATTAATCGGTATCCAGTAATAAAACCAGTCTCCACATCATACATAAAATTAAACACAAAGTTTCCCCATGAGACTTGGATTATTATTTAAATACTTGAATTATTATCATTTTAGTGTTCCTACCCTGCAGAATTTCCATTTTTGCTTTAGCTTTAAGTGAAATCCCATTTGTGCAGAATTGTCTTGGCAGCCTCAAGAATCATGAAATGGAGTCCTCAGTGCTGCTTTGTGATGAGCTTGGCCTGCAGCATTCTCATACGTAGCTTCTCACCAGGAGAAGCCAGGAACCTGATGAGATCCTGTATGGATCCATCTGCTTTGTTCCACTCAGCTCTTTCCTGAGGAGTTCAGAGTCCCACCACTTCTGAGTGCAATCCTGTTGTGAAAAGCAACCACTAAATGCAGCTGGAGTCATGTGAGCAAACTTGTGGTGGGAGTGACAGTGTTATGATGGGAAACACTATTGGGACACATTGAGTATGGGCAGCTCACTGAGCAGCTGCAGTGGGAGCTGCAGGTTCAGCTCCAGATGCTGGGAGCTGAAGTGCTGACACTTTGTGTAATAAAGGGCCCAGGGACCCCTGTGGCCCAGGCAGGTGACTGGACACGACAGGAGCCAAGGACACCAGACTTTTGACCCCTTAGACTGAAGGTATAAAATCCCAGGGTTTCCTCTTTTTTTGTGGGTTCCTGCCTCAGAGGCACCAACTCAAGCTGTTACTCAATTTTGGCACCAAGATTAAAGCATTAAGACGTCTGAGACTCTGCTATGGGAAATCTAGGCTTGAGCTAGTAAGGAAACCCGGTCTGGCTGTGTGAGTGTGTGGTCCCAACTCACATGGTGTGAGTCTGGCTGCCAGAGTGGCTCCTGGATAGTTGAACAGGGAAGGTCCCCTAACAGCACTCCAAGCTCTGTCTTCAAGAGATCAATGCAGAAACCTGCAGGATTGTGCTACTGCATGTTCCTGAAGGCGACCGGTGCATTCTTGCTAATAAGAAACTGGTTGGGTGTCCTATGATGGAAAGCACCTCACAATGAAACTGAACGCCTGAGAAATGAAGAGAAACATCCAGTATGACAATTCAAATATTTATATTTTACCCAAAACTTCCATTTAGCATTAACAAGTGATTCTGAACTTTGGGTGAGGTGCTGTCTGTGTTTAGCATATACATACCTGAAGCCTTTTTAAAAACCAACCATGAATAATTATTTTCTTTCAAAATATGATAGTAGCAAGCCCACATTTTTAAATGTTGGCCTTTGCTTTAAACCATCATAATAAGTCATAAATGCCAAGTGGGTTAGTACCTTCATTGTTCAGAAGACCTAGTCATCTTCCAAGTTTGTGGCATAGGATGGTAGGCATGTTCTGTACATGTAGGCATGTACAGAAGGCGAGTACAGTATCTTGCCATCAGGAAGGGCTTCTCATGTTTTCCTTGTTGGGGTTACAAGGAAGCGTGTGAGATTTCCTAGAAAGGCTGGAAGAGAGAAAAGAGGAAGTTAACTTATGGATTCAGGGGATACATAAAACTGGGCTCTCCTAATTTAGAGGTGCTTCTTTCTCAAATAGGTAATGACATATCATGTCACCATAGGAGTAGCAGCTTCATAACCACAAGATATAGGGAAGTATTTCTCCTTCTCACAGGTTGAACTGGCAAATAATGGATGTTTGTATGACATGATGAATTCAATGGGTATGTTTAATCCCTTTGGCAAAACACATTTCACAACTTCTGACAAGAAACATCCATTAACTGCTCTTCCTGCCCTCAGGTAATTTCTTTCTGATGTCTTTAATTAGACTTTTAAAAATGGACTGATTGTATTGCATGACATTTTCTCCAAAATTCCTATGTGAATAGAATTTTATCAAATGCTTGAAGGTACTTCCTGTTTGAAGCTTAATCAATAAAACAAACAAGTAGAGATATTAGGGAAACACAAATAAAATTAGACAAAATTACATAAACAATAATCGACATCTTTCTCACAAGGGGATCTTCAGTTTAGGTATAAGAAATGGTTTTGCAAAAGATACCAGATGACCATACAAGTAATTAATTTCAATGCGTGGGCTGAGATCTGGCGGGTGACTAAGATGGTCCTTGTTTATGCACTTAGGTACTATTTTTTTGGAATATTCTCCTCAAGTGTTATCTATACTAGAAAAATTAAAGTTATAGAGTACAGCTTGTAGTAATTAAGTAACTGAGAACTTGTACATAGACAAACATGGCAGAGTTGATGACTGTCAGCATCCTGTGTCATATTATTCATTCCCTCCCCTTTTTCTATGGATGTGAGGGGTTTTTTTAAGTCTGGAATATTTGAGTCAAAAATAAAATATTACAAAAACAAACAATATTACAAAAAACAATCAGCAAAAAGTACAACAATAAGCAAGAAAATACTAAACTACAAAATAACACTCCACAATAAAATGATAAACTGCAATGCAGGCTTTTCTTTCAATGTTTTATGGATGTGTTGAAACTTTATAGTATCTCCTGCTGTTAACAGCTCTTGGGCTAATTAGCAGATGCTTAAAATCTCTAAAGATTTGGCCCAGAATTGCTAATTACCTCCTCTATACCCCAGACTGAAGAGAGGCTGTAAATACAAGGTATGTGCCATGCACCTTTCAGGCACTCCTCACTCATAAGAAAAATCATGTGAGGTTTTCCAAAACACTGGTTTATGATTGCTTCAGGATGCGGTGTTTTTAAAGAGGTTAAGAGCAGGTCACATTCTCACCTCTGATCTCTCACATTTCAAGAGAAACCTGATGAACCTGATAGCAGTGACACCAGCTTTTAAGTGAATAAAATCTTCAAGAGAAATGCTTGACAGTCATGGAATCCATGCTTATAAAGAGCAAAACTGCTCATTGTGTTAAATGGTGTACATGTAATGTTTATGTACTATTTAACATTAAGACATTTAAAACTTAGAAAAACTAACCAAGCAAAGCTTCTCATTTATAATGGAACCTTCAGAAAGTGACTTCCCTAGCAAGTAGGCTGATACTTTGTTTGGAGATGACTGGAATTTTATAAGGCTACATTTCTGCATATTAAAAAAATGCATCGCAAAGCACTGACAACTGACTCATCTATGAGAAAAAAAATCTTTCTCAACAACCTACATTTTAGGGATATATCTACAAACAGGTACTTCTGTGTGAACATATGTATAATACAGGAGAAACACTGTCACGGTTTGAATTTCTGTGCCCAGTTTTATAATTCTTTCCACCTACTTAAACTAACAACTTCTTTGTGTAATGAACAGAAACATGTACCTTCAGTAAAGCTAGTTTTTCTAATACTGTTATTAAATAATCATGGCTCATGTAATGCTCTGATAGAATTTTTTTATCTCCAGTGCTTTTTACAGAATGCGTTATTCCTGTTACCTCAGCTTAACATAAGAACAGTCAAAATTGGGCCCATGTTGTTTAGAGCTCTATTAGTCGTGGTGACTAAAACACTTTATCTATTCTTAGTTCAGTCCTACACTATCTAACATCTCAAGGCCTAAAAAACTCCTAAGAGTATAGAGTGTATGTACATGCAAGAGGTAACTGTTCCAAAGGTCTCTTGAAGGAAAGAATTGTATCAGTACAATTAGAGGCAAATTTTGATGAGAGAATTTTGAAGATTTTCCTGGAAAGGATGTTGAACCTCTCCATTAGAGTTGTGTGTAGTAGTAACACCCAAGTAGTGCTTTGTGACCTCTTTTACCAACACAGAGCTAAAATCTGTTCCTGATTGTGCTGTTTTCAGCTAGGATAAAGTGACTTTTCTTCACAGGAGTTGATATGAGTCAAAGTTTTGAATATGTGCTGTACACAGTGTTGATAACACTGGGGTATTACTGCTGAGTAGAGCACAGTCAAGGACTTTTTTGCTTCTTACGCTGTCTCACCAGTGAGGAGGCTAGAGGTGCACAAGGAGGTGGGAGGGGACACAGCTGGGACTGCTGACCCCCACTGACCAAAGTAATATTCCCTAGCATATGGTGCATTGGTCAGTATATAAAGATGGGGGAAGAGAAGGACAGGGGGACATTTCCTGGGGATTGCTGAACACCTGGCTGCCCATCAGTGAGACATGGTAAATTAATTTGTTCTGTTTTGCTTGTTAATGTAGCTTTTGCTTTATCTATCAAACTGTCCTTATCTCCACCCACAAATTTTCTTACTATTACTCTTTCAATTCTCTCCCCACCCCATTCACTCTCAGGGGTGAGTGAATGAGCACCAGTGAGGGTCTTGTTTGCCACCTTGGATTATGCTATTTATTGACCTTACGGTTTGATTTTGTTTGGAAAACTTTAATTTTAGGACTTCAAGTGCTAGATTTTAGGATTTCAAGTGCTGTTCAAAACAAGAACTGTTAGCCATTGCTGGTCACATATGTTTTAGGAAGCAAGAGTGTAAGCAGTGTGGAGATACATTTTATTAATTAGTAGCTGACTATTAAAATGTTCTTCAGACTGTAAAGATATGAACTGCCAACACCCTTTTCACTTTACTTTGTATTTTTAATGTGTAATAATCCTAATGAACCTTGAAGATGTTAGACAGAGATACTTCCATTTATTTCTTAGTGAAATTTTGCAATGCATCTTATCAGTAAACTGGAACTATTCCTGAGTTAATTTGATGCACTTAAAAACATACTAGGAATAATAAGTAAGCAGTACATAAAATCACAAGCATTAACAAGAATTGGATAGAATTCTATAGCATATCTCATGTCTCATTTTTACCAACTGGCTCAACTTTTCTACTGCACTTTATCCTGATGTAAAAGGGCATTGCTCTCTGTATAGTGACAGAGACACAGCTTTCTGTACAGTTTCACAGTCATACTGAAATAAAATCATTTTTGCCTGACATTCAGAGGCATTTTTCCAGACAGAGACACAGGGCATTCAAATGCACAGAAATGGGTCCAAGAACTACAGTAGCTAAAGGGATCTTTCACTTATAGCACAAAATCTGGGGGTTTGCCAGAAAAGAGGAATGAAAGCTCTTATGGCTTTAGATGCCACATTTAATTCACAATTGTGTGCTTATGAGTAAAAAAAAAGTTTGGCAAGACAAAGAAAAGTTGAAAAACTATCTATTCATTGGTATCTTCTTTATTGACACTCTGCTATAATGTCTGCATATATAAGCATTTTCTGAGAACTCCAAATTGAGTACATTCTATGTTTGTTCAATCATGGTTTCTGTCATAGTTGTAGTAGTAGTGAATAAGATCATAGGTTTTGTACAAGGAAAGAGCTAGCTTGGATTCTAAGGGATTTTAAAACCCTTATCATTTAGAAAGAAAAAACAGAGTTTTTGCTCCCAAGAAGCTGTGACTTGTCTGGTTGCTACCTTGTTAGATGGATTTATTTGGTATTTGTACTTAGGTTGTGTTTAAATGTTCAATATTTTAAAAATTTTAAAATTACTTTGAATTTTTGGAGTATATTTAGAAGACATTAAATGTCCAGAAAGATGAAAACAATCATCAAAGTAGGGGGTTGAAATAAGCAATATAAATTTACTATCAGCATTTAGGATTCTACTTGCTCAGAATTTGCTTATGGATAACTTCAATATTAAGCAAGATAAATTATGTCAAAATAAATCTGTCATTCTCTGTCATACTGTTTTCTTGTTTGAATTGTTGTTGCATGGTGTCAGTCATCAATGTGAAATCTGAAAATGTATGGATCACAAATATTCTATGAATGGTAGTTATTCAGCTAGCAGGCATATTTCTTTGTAATTTAAATACAAAATTGTGTGTGACCGATGGTAGAATTCAATGCATTGATCCATGCATAATGAACAATACTGAAAATGTGGACTGAGTAACAAGCAGCAGCAGAGACTGAAACTGCAGCTAGTAAGTCAGAAAATATTTGAATGTTTCTTCCTAGCTTACAATGTTTTGAAGCAGAAATAAAATTTCTTTACTATTTACACACATATAAGAAAGGACAAGACTTGAAAGAAGTAAAGAAAGATTGAAATAAAATAAAATAAAAAATAAAATTTATTTACTATTTACACATATATAAGAAAGGACAAGTCTGTCCCAAGAAAGGACAGACTTGAAAGAGACACAAATGTTAGAAATTAAGGCACTGTCATTTTCAGATCTTCATGCATTCCTGGAAACTCTTTACATTACAGTTTTTATATTTTTTTGGTCTTTTTTTTTCTACTCATGTTTTATTATTTAATGCATTTTTCATTTCAACAAATAGATGGCATCAAAACTCACATCAGACTTCCTTCAGAAATCTATACAAAAATCTTTGAATGGATTTAAAATGGAAGGGAAGGTAACATGGAAATTACTAAGACCAATGTAAAACCAAAGTACATAAACATTAATGAAAATTTAAGAAGAGTAAAGAGGCACCATTGTTTGTGACTAGCTTAAGTTTCGAGTCCTCTTTTGAAAGGTAAACATTTAAAGAAGGGACCACTCTCTAATTCTGATTTAGCTAAACTGAAATAATTAATTACAACTGAACCACAGAAAACCCAACGTTTTATTTGCTCTCTAATCAAGCTCCCACAGAGGTTCTCTCTTTTTCTTTTTTTTTTTCCTTAAGGGGATATGACTAAAAACCTAACTTATGTATGTTTCTCTCTCTCCTTGACAGAATAAGAATAGAAAATGAACAAACAGCTGTAACAGCCATAAGAGTCTGGCCATATTAAACCTAGCAGGTGGCCTAAAGGTGGGGGTTTAGGAAAGTTGGAGCATATCAGGTTATCAGTAGCAAATCATAAAGTAGCAAAACCAGACAAAGAAGGCAGGGTAATCAACATACCTAAGCAGAATAGAGTGGTAAGGCATGTCTCATTCCTATTATCATGTATGCCTGAAGATTTTTTAAACTTGTTATATATTTTTCATATATTTTTAGCCTTGTAGATTTTTGTTATATACTTGTATGGTTTCTAGTACTTTTCCTGCCCTTTCTCACAATAAGCTAACCCTTACTAATACAGTTTTAAAATTCTGTTTAGTCTTATTCCTAATAAAGATTTTTTGATAAGGACATTTTGTTTTGCACCAGAACTTAAGAGACATAAAAAGAAATGGGGCAAAGAAGACCCTGGACTAACTCTGAGGGACTGACATGAGGGTGAGTTACTGGACCAACTGATCTCCTATTGGATGTACCTGCTAGACATATTAATTAACTAACTTTAAAAAAATTGTAGAAACCCTTTATTATGTGTGCATATAGCCATATTTGTGCACCTGAAAACTGTCATCAAAGAGTTGCTTTTTATGTCATTTTAATACCATTTGGAAAGTTTAGGGTTTTTTAGAAAAGACTTTATGTTTTCCTAACCATTTGTCCTGCAAAAGTGGTACTTCAGTGAGTGTCAAGTCATGGGTAGCTTTATAAGGGTGGATAAATCCATTTGCAAAGGGAAAAGACAAGATAGATATTGTCTTATATTATACTTTGAGGATCAAGCTTTAAAATGTTTTTTTCAAAGTACTTGAAATGTTCTGACAATTTGCAAGGCATTTTTAAAACATTTTTATGTTAGAATTTTTTTTAATTCTAGTATTTACTTTTTATTTTATCTGAAATGTTAGTGCCAATTATACTGATTTCTTCAACTTGAAATTTCTAAACAATATGTGAAAAAAATTCTTAGATAGTCTAAAGCACAGTGTTCTACAATCAGTACTGTTGTGGTGTTTGGTGGCCACTGTTTTCTGCTTGCATAGAGAGAGCAAGGACAAGCTCTAAATCCAGAGATTTAAATTTTGCCTGCTAACTAACCATTTCTTAAACCCGTTTTTGTTTCTCTGGCAAATATCCTACCTCTAGACATTATAGTACAGAGGAATGAAAAACCTTAAGATAATTCATAGCTTAAATATAAACAGATTGGTAATAAATGAAACACTATTAGATTGTTTTACTCTGGGAAGCTCCTGGAAAAATGGACAAATAAAAGACTTTAGAAAGATGTAGGAAATGTCTGTGACTCTCTGTGTGAGTAGGCAAAAGTCAGTAACAATTTAGTGAGAAAATGTATTAGTTTCCGGGAGTAATTTAGAAGCTATTTGGAGTAGCTATTTGGAGCAATATTTTTTTCGAGAAAGAAGTCTAAAAGTTGTTCAATGGGGAGCAGGAGCTTCTTCTGCCCAAAGACAGGAGAGGCACAGAACAAAGGCAAGACATGAGACGTGAAACAGGATGTGATGGAAGCCAACAGGACAAGAAACAGAGATAGATCCTTGTTTGCCTTGGAGGCTGAGGTGGAAATTTAAAGGTGATTTGTTATATGCTGATTGAACACTATTTCCTTTTCCCTCACGCTTTTGTGGTTTTTTTTTTTTTTTTTTTTTTTTTTTTTTTTTTTTTTTTTTTTTTTCTTCAAGGAACCACAGAGTTCAAAGTATTTTTAGGCAAAATGCATTTAGTGGCAAGAAGTTTAAGGAGATATGTTGGGAGATGCCAGAAGTGTGGAAAAAGAGACTAAGTACAACTTTTCCTCCCCATACATAACTGGAAACATTCCAGTCAGTGTCAAACCAGAAGCAGCCTTCATTCTTTTTGTGCAGTTACCACATGAAGAAAACAAGTTTGGTCAAAACTGTCTTTTGGACTCATCACTGGGACTTGTCTTTGTAGTTGTAGAGACAAGTTCTTAGATTGTCCCCCATACTTGAAAACGTGCTTTCCTACATGGGGTCTCTTCAATCTTCAGATGATATCCTGGCCTGTGTCAGGAATAGTGTGGCCAGCAGATGCAGGGCAGGGATCCTTCCCTGACTGGTACTCAACACTGGTGAGGCCACACCTTGAGTGCTGTGTCCAGTTCTGGGCTCCTCAATTCAGGAAGAACATTGAGGTGCTGAAGCATGTCCAGTGAAAAGCAACCAAGTTTGTTGGAGCACAAGTCCTAGAAGGAGCAGCTGAGGGAGCTGGGGTTGTTTAGCCCAGAGAAGAGAGGGTTCAGGGTCAATCCCAACTGCCTGAAAGGAGGAAGTAGCCAGGTGGTGTCAGTCTTTTCTCCCAGACAATCAATCACAGGATGAGAAGACACAATCTTAACCTGTGCCAGAGGAGGCTTAAGCTGAACATTAGGAAGAAGTTCTTCACAGAAAGTGTTATTAGATACTGGACTGCACTGTCCAGAGAGGTAGTGGAATCCAGGAAGTGTTTAAAGAAAGGCTTTATGTGGCACGCACTGTCATGCCCTAATTGACATGGTGGTGTTTGGTAGTAGTTTGGACTTGATGATCTCAGAGGCCTTTTCCAAACTCACTGATTCAGTGATTTTGTGATAAAAAGTGTCTTAATGTCTTCTTGTCTGGAAATAAATTTGATAAATCCTTTAAGATCTGGAATCCCAGGGTTGGTTACCTTCATAGGGCTTGCTATGTCCATGTGTGCCCACACAGGGACACCAGAAATGTTGGTTTCCTCTTTCAGGAAGATCCTTGATTAAGGATTTTTCCCTGACAAAGTCCAGTACCAGATTCTGAAGATGAACCGAGTCCACAGCCTTGGTCTCTGAAGTTTTTTATTTTGTCTTATTTCATGGCTTGCAAGCTGTTCAAGTCCAGGCTGTGCTTGCTGGAAAACAGAGCTTGCAAAGACCACAAGGCACCCAGCTCAAGGCCTTTTTATGGACTTTTTACCCAATTAATTTACAGCACGTACTATATTTACAATTCTGCACCAATTACCATCTATTCTAAACATGTAACTTCTACATCAGATTCACCTTCACCAATGTCTTTGTGCCACTGTCACAGCAGAAAATGGAGTAAAAGAAGAAGGAAGGCATAAAACACCACCCCAAAGCCTCCATCTTGCTTTCATCTATCTCCATGCTAAAAATCCCAAACTATAAATTTTCACCCTGTGACAAACTAAACTACTACTACTTTCTAATCCTTGTTGCTTTTAATTCGTCCTCTCAGTGTGAGGAGTTTTTCCCATGGATTAAAATCCAAGACAGTACTTTCCTGGGGTCCTAGCCAGGGTCTCGGACCTCCCAGGGCAGGCTGAAGAGTTTTCCCCATGCCCTGGACTCCAACACCCCAGGTCTGGAAAACAGGGTGATTGATCTTCAAACTTATATCTGGCAATACAGGACACTTCCCAGGAGGCCCATTCTGAATCCTTATGTAACGAAGAGTAACTTCTTGTTATACAAAATGTACTATTAAATTTCTTGTGATGTGTCTTTTCTATCACTGTACTTTGGGTCTTAATAATATTTGAACTTGGATTGCTTCCATCCAAATCTGGATCATTAATTCTGTTTGTGTGATGGTTTACACTTCAGCTCTTTTTTTTTTTCCTTTTGTCTAGTGTTGCTTCTTCTGAAGTAAAACATGAGTTTAGATGGAGCTTGGCTTGTATTTGAACTCGGTCCCAAATCTGTATTACAATAGTGTGTGAATGCTCTTCCATAGTCGCCCTAGCACAGATGATGTCTTACTTTACTCTTTCTGACATATTCAAATATTATTTTAGCATTTTTTTCTCTTTTTCTTCTTTTCTTAGCCTCACAAAGACAAGAAAAAAAAATCCAGACCAAAAAAGACTTTAAAAAAAAGGAAAAAGAAAGGAAAATAAAAAGAAAAATAACTGCAAGAGAGTTAAAATCCATTGCAGAATGAATAAGTTGCTTGTTAAAAAGAGTGACAAGGAGGAGTACCAAAACATCTTGTGGAATCTTATCTGTGCAGACCAGTATAAAATATTTGGGTTATGTTTAAAACAAAATTAAAACTGAAATACCTTGAGGCAATATAAATCCAGCTCTATAGTGCAGTGCCCTATATTTCCTTGTATTCAAAAAGTTTTAAGATCTTCTATAATGCTAAAGTTATTACAAAAAGTAGAGAGAATATTTATTAAAAAATCCAAACATATTTAATAGCAACATGAATTGGCCATGCTCCATCCCCTGGAGCATCCCGGAGCTGTCCCTGCCTGGGGAGCGCAGGGCTGGGCTGTGTTCTCTGGCCTCTCCTGCAGCCCCTCAGCTCTGGCTGCGCTCGCTCTTTGCCAGATGCAGCCGTGGACCGGACAGAAGAGCAGAAGCCCGCCTGTGGCCGCTTCCGCAGAACGCTGAAGGTGCCTGCAGCCATCCCCACCTGGGCTGGGCCTGCTGTCACTGCTCAGCCGAGCACCACGCTCACAGCACTCCATGCAACGTGCCTCTCTTGTGCAAGTCGGCGAGATAATGAAAAACAGACAGTGAAGGAAGCTTTATGGTTTAACTGGTGGGAAAGTTTGAACCTTAAGAGAAATGATGGATTGGTCAATTGATGGAAAGATAACTTGTGAAAGAGTTACAATACACAATTGAGCTCCTGTTGGCATGGAGGAGGTATCACAAACCATTGTGACAGCATCTCAAGCACGGGTCAAGCATGAGATGACATTTTAACTGGAAAAACTCCACTGCAGAGGAGGAGATATGAGGTCTGGTTCTGGGGTAGAGGGGTGAGAATGACAAAGTTCATTCCCTTTTGATGCAGGGAAACCCTGAAGGTGGAAGGCCTGCCTGCCCCACCCACCTGAGCACCATGCTCCATCACCTTCTCCTACTCATTGGCTTTTAACCAAAAAAGGGGTAGGCATGTACTCTTTGAAATAGCAAATAATAAAAGCTTGCTTTGCAATCACAAATGTGTTTCAGACTTTGTGCATGGGAATCTTCTAGAACCCATAACAACCTGGATTTTAAAAGAGCCAAGTCAAGTGTGCTCTCAACCCAGCTGTGAGGGGTTCCATGGCAAGCATCCATGGAGGGCAAAGGGGCTTGGAATGCTGGAAGTTTTCAAGAAAAGCTTCCTGAAAGCACAGCAGTGCTCTGTCCCTACTCAGAATCAGGAAGAGGGCAGAACCAGAGGCCATCCGGGCTTAACAGGGAGCTTTGGATGTGCCTAAGAGCAAACGAAGCAGCAGCACAGCAGCTGAGACTCAGGCATGGGACCATGTCAGTGTCCAGAGCGCTGTCCGGCAGTGCCGGGATGCCGGGTGCGGTTGTGCTCACCACTACTGAGGAATCGCAGCCCCTGCCTCAGAGCCAGTCAGAAAGCCAACCAAGTGAGAGCAGAGGGAGGGCATCCTTCCAGTCTCTCCTGGGCCTGGCTGCAAAGCGGCCCCTGCTGCTGCTTCTTCCTGCGCCTGTGTTTGGGGTGTGCAGAGCCAGCCAGGTTGTGCTCTGTGTTCCAAAGCCTGTTGAGAGCAGACATGAGAAGTGCTGCGTGCACAGCAGAGAGTTTGCTATGTTTCTTCTCTCATTCTGATGTCCAGGAAAATTTGAAAAGTTTTATTTTAAAGTTTTTTAGTTTTGTTCTATTACCCAAGCTAAAGTGATTTTTTTTAATGACCATCTCAATGCTTAACAAAGCCTTTTAAGACTTAGTCATTGCTAGATACTTATATACATTTCTGTAGTTTATTTATTTTGTCCTTTCAGCAGGACTAATGTTTGTTAGTTTATTCTTAGCTTAAAATAGTATTCATGATGTTTTTCTATCACTGTCCAAGGCAATAATAGGTGTGTGATGTACATAATATATTTTGCTGCTGGTAAATATGAGGTTTTAAATTTAGCATTGCTTTCTATCAGATATCATCTGCATGCAATATACATTCCCCATCCCCTTTTCCTATATTGGTTCATAGGACAAAGGTTCAGCTGATTCAAATAAATAACAGTACTTTTTATTTTTAGATCCTGTATGGGTTTTCCATATCGAGATGTCAGTGAACTGAAAGGACAGAGGTATAAGCTCTGTGACAAGGGTGAAGTAATATTTTTCTCACTGCAAAAACAGTAATACAACCCTGGCTCACAATGCTTAGTAGATGCTTCAATTTACCTTTCAGTTTCATTCTCTTTTCCATATTGATAATTCTAAGAGACAGTCTGTTAATTTTCAGTAGTGTTTCTAATGGGAAAATATTTGTCAATAACAAAAAAAGAATAGTGAAGTGTGCTTCATTTCCAGCATTCACATAAATATTTTTGAGTTTTAATCCAAAATTTTTAGTAAAAACAGGACAGGGAGACCTAGATCAAACAGTATTTGTTAACACTCTGAAATATCAGTTTTTTAAAAAAATGCAGAATTCACTTTTTTTTTTTTGTTTAATTGGGTTCTTAAGTTGATATTATATTGCATTTTAAAATCCAACAAAAAAAAGCCAACAACTTGTATATCTTATATTAGACTGGAAAGGTCTTTGTATATTAGTGTACAGGACAGCATCATTTAAACTGCTTTCACATGTAGAGGGAGATGAAAAGCATAGACTATGTGGATATATCATCCCTTCTGCTAAGTTCGTGATTCAGGAGTTGGATTTCCTTCTTGGGTGATTTCATCCCTTCACAAAGGTGGTCACAGTTTCCCACAATAATTTGGTAGTTAGCACATTTACTTTGAATATGAGTGAGACAAATGTAATAATACCTGCTTTTTCAGAAATGGATCCAAATCCACATCCCGGGTCTTTTGGGAGAGCACCCAGAACACCTGCTCCCATATAGTGTTGCAGCACTGACCTGGAGAGGCAATGCAGAATCCTACCTCTTGGGAGAGGCAATGAAGTACACATTAACTCTGTTAATGAGTTACATGGTAACACATATTAAGTTTTGCTAGTAAAATACCATTCATTATCAGGGTCTGATGTACAAAGGCCCATATCAAGTTGATCTTCACTGAGAAGGTGAAGAGCTGTGCATAGATGGGCGGTTTGGCTTTTTTCATTGCAAAGCTATGTTCAATTATGATTTTTCAATTTTCTTTTAAACATACTTAATTTTTTTCTCCTAAGAAATTGTATCCATTTACATGAAGACAACAGTACAATGTTGGGAAAATTTCTCAGGTATCATGACCCTAATCTCTCTCAAATACTATAATCCACTAGTCCCTGCTCTTTTATCTGGACTAGTTTTTTATATCTTGATAGCTTTCTTTCTGTTCTTAATATCTAAGCAGCATTTCTTTTCAGCTTCTATCTACTTTCAGTTTCCATTAGAGCTCTGAGCTCCTCTATCTCCTACAGATTGTCTTCAGGCCACCTCATCTGCTCCCATTTACAGATGATATCACTAAATACCACCCCTGAACTGACACCTTCTAGATCTTCACATCACACTTCACCTTTCGCTGTCAGTCTGCCTTCTGTCACTGCTGTGCTGCTGCCAACTCAAATTCAGACTGGCAAACTCATGTTTATGCTCCAAAGCCCTGCACATCTCTGGTGAAATGTGATTTCAGTGGCAGATTACCTCTCCTCCATTCCTTTTGATGATAAACATACAGCCAGTTCTGCCAGAGCAATGATAATTTTCTCTTTCCTACAGAAGAACCTGCAAAACACATAGTCAATGTTCAGTTTTGCTACATGGGAAGTTTCAAATTGAACAATCAAGATGGAAAGACCCTTTGTCCATGAAAAGTACTGCTGATTTTAGGATCCCTTAGTGGAAACCCAAGTGTTGTGCTATTGAGGAATTATTTCATGCAGGCACAGCTTTTTTGAGACTGTTGATGTTTCTAAACAGCTCATAGTTTTATTTCTTGGTGATTATGTTCAGTTAGCCCTTGCAAGGGAATGATGGCAGGGCCTGCCATTATCACCAGGTAGATAACATCAGTTCTAATATCAAAGGCTAAATGATATTGCAAGCAGCAGTGAGGAAGATTGCTGCGTGCTGCATTTTTATTACAGATACTGTATCTTTGTAATATATACATAAGGGCTTCTTGTGCCCTTCAATTGATCAAATTATGACATACAGGACTGTTGAAATAATTATGAGTTGAGAATACAAGTATAAAGATCCTCCAGAATTGACTATATTTCTGTAATGCATAATTAAAATGTTCATGTCAGCAAATACCATTGATTGCACTTGATAGCATATTATGCTACTGTTCCATTGAACTTGCAGAGATACCAGCAAAAAATGGTTCGTTTTTTAATAGAACGGGACTGGAATATTTCATGTTCTTACTTTTTCTCTTTACTTATAATTTGACTTTGTATGTATATTCTTTAAGGCTAAAAAATATTGACACCCAGGACACTTCTGAGGAATGTATAAATATAAATAAAACAATTGTTTAAAACTTCTTTGTCTTTCTAAATATGATCAGTCAATAGAAAAGTGAATCAGCTCACTGTATCTTGCGTGGTGAATAATATTCCTTGGAATAATGCTTACATCTGGAAAGTCACCGGCCATCTGCAGCTACATGTTAAATCATAAAACATTTATTTTTTCTCTGTAGCCTAAGAAGACACAATGGTTTGGACACAATTTTGCTTTATTCAAAACATAGTATAAATAATTATTCAAAGTGTAGTATAAAACTGACTTTCTTAAAGCCATTCTTAGTTCATGTCATCCTTTATCATAAACAGATTTAAGTGATTAAAGGACTTAAAGAAAGTCTTTTAATATAGTCTCCTAATATTCCTTCTAGTTTCCTCACCTTCTTTGTCTTCCTCAACATTGCTGCTCTGATTCTCTGAATCTGAAATTTTGTATGATTTTCTGCTTTGTTTTAGTGCTGCTACCAATAAGGTCAGCAGTGGCCCAGTATTCATACACTCGCTATCTAGAAATCTATTAAAGACTTTCTTCTATGTTGGTAAAGATATTAGTATGCTCTGTATTTAGTAGGCAAATTTTCCTTCTGAGGAAGTGTAATTAAAGTTTAAGTGTAATTCCGTATTTCTTTCCTTGAAATGGGCTTATTATCTATGAAAGACACTGTGGCTCAAAACTTGAAATAACTGAAGATTAACTACTTTTATCAAATTGGGAAGAAAATTTGCTGAGTTTCATTCAGTTTGGTTTGGTATGGGTTTTTTTGGGAGGGTGGGTTTTTTTGGTTGGGTTTTTGGTTTTTTGGTGGGGTTTTTTTGGGGTTTTTTTTGGGGGGGTTTTTTGTTTGTTTTGTTTTGTTTTGTTTTTGTGTGTGTGTGTTCTAAACTCTTGTTTTTCCTAAACATGAGGCAATCTAGCAAGAGTCATTGTTTTTCCAGTGCTTCATCCTGTTTTCAATGCAGTCTCAGGTGAAAATATCTGTCTTCAGGGTTTGTTCAAGTGAGGGAATGCAATAGAAGAAAAAATGAGCAGGAATGTGTTTCCAGTGATTACAGCAAAATCACCTTGTTATTCCCTATTCCTTTTGTTATTGAGATAAACGTGCTAATTCCAATAGTTGAACCTTCTGCCCCTGTTCTTTAGCTCTGGAAAAGTTCTTACACACAAAGCACAATACTGCCCTCCCCATGGGGTGCTGGTATACCAGACAATCAGCTGATTCAGTCTTGAATGCCAAGATGGAAATTACATGACAATTTCAATACTATTTCACTCGAAGTTCGATGCTATTCAGCTCAACCCTTTTCAAAACACATTAGACCTTCTTCAAAAGGAATAAAGAAAATGCTTCTCTTAGTTGGCTCTTCTTAACTCCTGAGAGGAGTCCTTTGTCATTAAGCCATGACACTCTGACCTCTGATTTTTCTGTTTGATTTAGGAACTACATGTGATTTTCTGTATATCACATGAATACTGACTGTCCAAATAATAGAGTTTGAAAGTACTCAGTTGGCTTAAAAACACCCATTCTTCCAAAAGTTGTACAGTATTTTTCAAGAGGATCTTTCTAGGCCATCTTTATGCCACAATCTTGACAAAATCCAGCTTCTAAAGTACTTAGGCAAAGTTTCTAAGACACTGAAAATATAGTCTTATTGTAATTTTGAGCATCAGTAAGATTCAGAATACGTTTCTGTTACCTTAATGGTTTAGATCCAGTTTCTTCGTGCATGAGATTCCTATTTGCCCGTACCTTAAGATTCTAAAAGGAAATTGAAATCATTAGTGGAAGGACATGGAACTCTACTCAATGATGTGTTCATGATGCTTGTGACTAGGCAGTGCTTTTCAAACATTGCCTGCAAAAAAAACAGTTACAGATACTACAATGTTAAATGTTTTCTAATGTCATGGAACAGAAATTTCTACAGGAACATTATATACTAATTTACATAGAATGAAAAAAAAGAAAATGTTTTAAACCCAAACATTTAACAAACTAGCTCAAAATGTATCTTACATAAATACAGCATGAAGTCATGTGAAACAATAAAGTAATGGTACAGCATAAAATTGGTATATTTTTGAATTCAGTGTCTTTAGGGGTTTTCTTAGTATATTGGAGCATGTCTTCAGGGTTAGTGTGTAAGAATTTGAGTATAACTTTAGATGCTTTTTTCTTTTCCATTTAACAACAAAGTGAAGTTTATATTTGCTATGGACAGAGACCATTCAGGTTAAATGCAAGTCTATATGGAAGAGTCTTGTAACACTTTGGGAAAATAAATTAATATACTTTTAGTTCTATTTAGACATTAACATTTGAATAGAAGATCTTAAAGAAAATTTATTTCACAAGAACTGTATCTGTCATCAGCAAATTTGATATCATTAAGATTCAAGAAAACTTTATTCTTGGGTGAAAGTTACTGATTACACAGTTGTTCATTTATTGTAAGCATGCACTGTAATCAGGCATGAAAGCTAGAACTCTATTATTAGCACAAAATAAAAAGGTAACTGGTTGAGTTATGAGAAATGGGTCACAGGTGTTTTACATTCAGGTTGTGTTAGAAGTGGACCATTAGTATTACAGAGAGATCACACTTGTCTTCTAATTTGTTATATGAAAAATATATTAGGATCCATCAGAAATCTTGACAGCAGCAGCCAACAGCAGTGCCAAGGATATGACATTACCATGGGAGTGGAATTAGTTTAGGTCAATAAAAAGTGGAGATGTTCCCAAAAGTATCCTCTGCAATGAACATACCTGTATTTTAGCAAGAGAAACTGCAGCCAGGAAGAAAGGACCCATCAAGGTATGGAAATACAGGAAAAACTTCCAGGGAGTTTTCCAGACCATTCTTGACTTAGTTGATAGAAATTCATGAAGTGATGTATCCCGGAACTACATTTTGTCTGACTTTATAAACTTATACAAAACAACGTACATCTGACAGCTTACAACTGGACATTCCATGTACCTCCAAGTAATTTCACAGTGCTGGGATGAGAAGAAGATTAATAGCTGCATTGTTTTACCCTTCTCCCAAATGCAAATGAATGAAAGATCAATGGTACCATTACTGGTCTTTTTTCTGCATCAAAGTATTTCTGACAATGCGCACAATGAGTGAAAGGGATGATTTGACCTCTTTATTGTAGTGGGATGTGGCAATTAATTTTTTATTGAAATTTCAATTAGCTTTTCTCTTCCCATAATGTTTTACCCAAATCCTCTTTTTAAGCTCTTACTGAGGTTACCAGAAAAGATCATCTAGGCATGACTGTGTTAAAAAGTAGAGGTAAAGAAAACAAATTATTTCTATTGTGTTCAAAATTGAGGTCACTTTAGGTTAACTGAATCAGATTCCTTGAAGAAATGAAGACTTTCCACATCATGAAGAATCATTCAGAGAATTCTAATTGAAAAAAGAAAGACACCAGGCTCTGATAAAAAGAATAAGATACCAAGATTAGTACACCTGAGCAAGTAAACCTGAAACAGATTTTACAGACTATTGCTTTTATGACCCTTTATAAAAGAAGAATTTCCAAATGAAAAATAGTGGAGAAAACCCTGCAGATTACATTTAGCTGTCTAACATCCTGGACCAACCAAAGAACAAAGGAATTGGGTCTTACGTTTAGAATCCTTACGCATTAGAAATACTTCAATGCTAGCAGAAATGTTAAAGAAGAAGCTACAGTAAAATAAAAAATGTTTCTCACAGAGAAAATATTAAGATTTTTTCCTTGAAAAACTTATTTTTGTTATGCATGAATTCCTGAAAAACAGTGGTTAACTGAAATGTTATATTATTTATGAAAACTTAAAACACTCTTTTTCCAATCTTTAGCCTGCATCATGCAGAACTCTTTTTGTAATGAGTAATTAAGCTACTTTGAGGAAATGTATGTATGTTTAATATAGGGAATCTGAATTTATTAGCCCTTCTAGAAGTGGTAAACCAACATTTACACTTAAAATTAGCTTTACTCAGTACCAACTGTGTTCAAAAATATAACACTATTGTGGGGTCCTCTGTTCTCTGTGAAAATGTATGTAATTACTGAAACTTGGTCTCTGAGGTTTGAATGTATTTAAGGAGAAGAAGTTCATAAATTACATAGTAGTACCTTCCATAATGATATAACTCATTCTTACTATTCTGGCTAAGATGCCAATAAACCCATTTTCACAATGATAAAGCCAATATACCTCATAGGGCATTTAAGTCTATCCAAGAAAGGAAGAATAGATAAATGTGTGCCTGTGCATGTGCCTTTGTTGCAGGAAACTGTTTACCAACTGTTTCAGTGGCACTGAGTTCCTCTCATGGAGTGCAGGGGAAAATAAAAAGAGAAGGTCTATTCCATATTGAAATGAGGCTTTGAAAAGACAAAACAGAAAAAAAATTAATTGTAGCTTAGGGTCTCGTGGCTGTCGTCTGATTTGCAATAACCACAGAGATTGTTTGGAGTTCACAGTCAATGAAAATGAAGGCAAGTCCTCCAAGCAAGGGGCATCCTGCCACCCTTGCAAGGGAACACTGTGTATGTCCTCAGATTCCTGCTGGGGATAACAGTGCTGCATGATGGATAAATTTGCTCTGTGGGTTTGAAACACAAATCTGTACTTCCAGAAAAGATGTATTTCCCTCAGTTCTTATGTAGCCTATAGGGGTATTGCAGAGAAGAAAAATGTCAACCACCTCCACTCTTAACCAAAGCCAGTTGCCATAGTAATAGCACCTCATTTTCGTGTTAATGGGGGTCAGACCCTGGTGTAGTTCCCAGCTGTCTATTTTTAAGTGCCTCACGGAGTTAGTCTCTTAAACTTTGCAGATCCACACCAGGTAATATGAGTCCATTTTTACTTTTTTAGCCATTTAAAAGAAAATAGCTCAAAGCACATCAGTGTTACTGCTGCACATCCCTACATGAACAGCTCAAATGAATAAATAATTCCTCTAAAAAAAATTGCACACGTGCGTTTTCTCATCTATCATTACATATATGAAAGTAATTAAAACCTGTGTTTATCCAGTGACAATAGACTGATACAAACATAAGGACAGCTTTCTTCTGTTCTATATTGTTCTCCCATAAACAAAAAGTTTGGCCATCCAAAAGAATCATTATTCAGGGAATTCTTCCAGGGAAAAAGAGTGTAATGCTACTGATGAATCCTGC
>WEIU01004448.1:0-25070 GCA_013389925.1 Aegithalos caudatus
CACAAATTTTCTACATCCTTGCTAGGCCTATCCTAAACCAAGATTGATGTGTGTTAATATTCTTAATTTCTTGCACAAATTCTACACATTCATCTCTGTCTGTTCTATCTAGGAATGTTTTGCATTGCTGCATTATTTTTGTTATGACTAGAATTTAACTAACTTTGCAAAAGGCAATGTTACTTGAACTCCAAACTAGACTTCAGGTCTTTTTCAAGTCCGTGTGGATTTATGTATCTTAATTTCTCTGAAGGTTCTAATCCAGTCCTCACATTTCTGGACCCTCCTGGGCCTGTGTGGATGGGGCCCAGGGGGATTTGTACTCCAACAATGGAAGCTCATCCCTCCCTTGGCTATTCACTCCCTCCCTGAGCCAGGTTTGTGTTGCCAGTGCCATTTTCCTGAGGGTTTGCCCACTCCCTGTCCCTGTCCCTTTCACATTTCCCACGCCATCCAACACCACTCCAGATGCTCCCATCATCCACAGGAACATCCAATCCTCTCCTGAACCCCACTAAGCTCTTGGCTTCGCTCAGTTCCTGCGGGAATTCACTCCACAGGTTAATTATGCATTTGTGTAAATATTTATTTTCTTTAATGGCTTTCATTCTGCTGCCTTTCGCTCTCATTACAAGTCCCCTGGTTCTTGTACTATAAGAGAGGCTAAGTGGAAGTGCCAGATTTACTTTCTGTGTGTGCAATTCATTACTGGGATATCTCCATCATGTGCCCTCTTTATGTCCCCTCCCCGCACTGAACCGTCCCAGAGTTTTAATTCTTCCCTCACACAGAAGCCATTCCAGACATTTGCCATAATTAAAACAATTAATTTCAGGAAAAAAAAAAATCCAGGCTGCTACAGAGAGAATTCAGAAAGGAGAGAGGGATAAGTTGAATCACTGAGCATCCTCCACCTACTGGGACATTGTGGAAGCTTTTTCCTGCTCACATTTCCATGCAGAGAAGCCCACTGCTCTCAGGCAACCCAGCTAATAATATTTAAGTGTTTTAATAAGCCAGGAAAGTGCAAGAGATGTGTTTAATTTATTAAGAGTTTCCTCAGCAGCACTGCTGGGTTTGAATTCCTGCTTACAAGAATTTAAATTTATTGCTACAGCGGGCACTAACTTATGGGTCTGCTTTTCCCGGGAGCAGCAACTTGAGAGGAAGAAAAGGAAATTTGCCTTATCCAAAAGAATCTCTGAGACACAGCATTAAAAATGTATTTACAACGAAGCTGAGATAAAGACCTTGTGTAGATGAACTTTAGTCTATCAATATTTAAGGGCACCAACATCTAATTAACATTTCAGCAGAGATGACCTTTCCAAGACACAGGTATGCCTATATAAATATATATAATTTTTTTGGCCGATAGGATGGTATGGATGACATGTCCTTTAGGAGAGACTGAAGTGCAAGGAACATTTTTTAAACCTTGTGGTTTGTTGGGATAAGTTCCTTACTAGATTGTAAATAACTGAGGTTGGACATCGATTAAATGACAGCCACTTCATTTTCTGCACGGAAATTTTGGAAAAGCAAGTTTGTGACACAAGGCATGGTGTCAGCTCTGAGTGAAACACTCCTGGCTGCTCCACCTTCAGCCCCTTTCCTGCTGCAGCTCTGCCTCCCTCAATCCTCCTGTGTTCTTACAACAGACTCGTGTTTCTGAAGTAACATTCCTGTAACCATTTGGTTTGAAGCTGTTTGGGATCACATTTAGGAAGATTGGTGAAAATAAAGATTGCACTGGCAGGGGAAGCACCAGAGAGGTGAGAGAATGTCCATCCCTGATGGAAAAGGACTGAGCATCCCAACCAGGACATGCCTCATTTCCATCTGACTGCATTCTGTAAAAAGCCAGAAAATTAAACAACCCAAACTCCTCTGCTGATCTGCCTTGATAAATATAATCAGAGAAGTCTCAAGCCATGACACAAAGAGTTCCACTCTGGTTAATTAGCCTGGCAGCCAGGGGAAATGCCCAGAACACTTTGATACCTTCCCTTTGCTGCACTGAAAGGAAAGCAGGATGTTATTCACAAACCACATCTAAAGGACAAGCAAAGCTTGTTTATCAGCCTCAGAGCCTCCCACCACTGTGCAGGGCCCTGATGATTCCCTTTATTAAACTCAGCTCTTCACCACAGCTCTGCAGAGGGCTTGGATGGATCCTTAAATCAAATCCATGAGAGGTCCTGGAGCTTCTGAACAAAGCTGTGTTTCAGCTGGAGGATGTATTTATTTGTCTTGCTTTGTAACTTCTTCTCAAACAAAACAGCAAAGTCTTTGTTTGACCCTTTACTGAGATAAACTACAGTGGATTAGTTATTCTTTGGTCTGAAGGAAACTAATTACTCGACATGCATCTAAGACAAGAGACACTTTCTCCTTCCAAGGGCAAGAAAAGCCCACCCTGCTCAGCCAAGCCTCCTTTTGAAATGCATAACAGAGAACAAGAAGCTGTGCTCCATAATTCACTTCCTTCCCAGCCGGCTGCACAAGGAGCAGCAGCTCTGACCCAGCCCTGCAGAGCTTTGGGTGGCCACAAACAACTCCCAGCCTGCTCCAAGAGGGTGGGAAACAGCCAGAACCACATTCTCTCTTCAAAGTATTGTCATTTTAACCAGCTTGCTCTAAATGATACAATTGTGGTAGGAAAAAAAAAAAGGGGGGGGAAATAGTCTCCAAAAGGGAATCTGCATAATTTGTTATCTAACGTGTCTGGTGGTGCAGTCAGGTAAGAAATGCAGAATTTATGTTTTATAAAAAGGCTGTGATTTAACTGCCTGCAGAAATAACGTGTTGCTTGCCCATATTTTTGTGGCTGGTTTGTTTGGGGTTTTTTTGGGGTGGTCTGGCTTGTTTTGTTCTTGTTTTGGGTTTGTTTTTGTTTTTTTTGTAGAATGCAGGATGGTTGAATTAAATGTTTCACATGATAGAGGAATCATGTCTGTTCCTTGTGGAATAAAACCAAATCTGCACTTTGTACCTACAGCTTCTTCCACCCTCACACACAGCAGGATCAGGGACTCCACCTCCAACAGGAATCCAGCCTGGATTCCCACTGGGATCAGCACTTTGCCTTGCATTTTTACAAGCAGCCAACTTTTCTCACAAAACTTCTGTTTTGATGACAATGGTTGTTTGGCCATCAAGCCTCAGTTCCAGCTACAATAACCTTCTGGACAAAACATTTCAAACCATTTCTCACGCCAAAAATTTAATTGCATCCAACGATGCATCAGAAACAAAAGTGTTACCTAATGATTTTTTTTTTTTCCTTAACTGTGGCTTTATCTTTCCTTCTTCACTAATTTCTCAAGGTTGTTGGAATGCAGATCCTGCGTGAGAAGTCACCAATACTCTCACTGCTGGTTTTGGGGGCTGGATCTCCTGATCCAGGCAGCAATAAAACTCTCCCAGTTGGTCCCTGATTTGTTTTTTTGGATGATTATTAAATGTTTGAGGTGGTTCACACACAAAGATGGGCACCAGCCCAAGTTTCAGCCCAGCTGAAGGAAAGATCTGCTCACAGACAGGGATGTGCTTCCCTGGAAAATTAAACCCAATGAAGTGCAACAGCTCTGGTGGCACCTGGGGCTGATGAGCACAGGAGCTGGACATCTGCCCAAATTCAACATCAGCCTGCCTAAGGCTAGAAATACACTTAAGTATCTTTTTACATCAAATCCCTCCTTCTTTTCTTAAAAACTGAGTACCAGTATAAAGTATTGGCTCAACTGCTGTCGTGAATGTGGCTCTGAAGCCTTCATTGAAGCAAATCCATCTTTGTGGCTGCATTTTGCACGTTTTGTGTTGACACCAAAGTGAGCTGTGCAGCCAACTGAAAGTCGGTCATTTTGTCAGTTTGCCATTCCTGATAAAGATAAGGAACCTGATTAAGATCTAAAACTGAGATTTTTATGGAGAAGAGAATGATGGAAAAGTGTGGGTTGGGAGGGACCTTAAAGATTATCCAGTTTTAGCCCCTGCCATGGGCAGGGACACCTCCCACTGTCCCAGGCTCCTCCAAGCCCTGTCCAACCTGGCCTTGGGCACTGCCAGGGATCCAAGGGCAGCCACAGCTGCTCTGGGCACCCTGTGCCAGGGCCTCCCTCACCTCACTTTGGATTTAAGTGAGTTTGGAAAGAAATCCCAGAGCAGATGACACCCTTCACCTCTTTGAGCATCCAAGGTGTGAGACTGACCTTTTCCCTGGCATTGTGTGAGGTCACACAGGGTGCAGGTGAGAGCCTGACCTTCCCAAAGCCTGGAATTCCAGCTGTGACATTTACAGAGATGAAATATCCTCTGCTCTAGGCAAGACTTTTCCATTTATCCAGTTTGTGCTGTCACAATTGCCAAGTGTCACGGCCAGACCATGCTCCAGCTGCTGACAGATGAGCAATTCCCTGCCCAGCACAGGGGCTTGGAATGCTCTGTTTGCCATGAACTTTAACAGGATGAGACCCCAGGAGGCCTGGGGTGTGTAAAACAACACAAGAGCCCTACAACAAACATTAAATTCATGTCATTTCTGCCCTCACAGGGACCAGGGTCAGGCTACTGACACGATTTTTCTGAATGCTGCCTTGGAGCTCTCCATAGACAGGACAAGAGAATCCTGCTAGAAATCCATCCATTTTTACACTGCCAGCTAAAGTCCTCTCCCTTCCACTCTATCATGTTTTAAAAACAAAATAGAAGTGCTTTCAGTAGCACTAAACAACTGATGTGATACTGAGAGAGCTTCTTGGAGAGTTCCCCTTTTCAGAATATTTTTGCAGCACGACTAGCACCAATTCCCAATGAGCTATTTTAGTTTTTCAGCATAATGCTGGGGTTTTTTTTTAAATAGCAGAGTGGTTTCTGGTCTGAGGAAAATGTCATTAAGTATTGCCCTTTCCTAGTCACCTCTGATGAGATCAGAATGGGCACAGGCAAAGCCCTCCTTGCTCCTGCCCACAAATCAATATTTACTGCAGCACAGAAGGAAGGACAGAGGATAAAAGACAAAAAAAGCTCCGTTTCCAACGACAATTTTCCCTCCTCACCCCTGTTCTTCCAGGTGCTGTTTATTAAGAGCAAGTGAACAACTCCTGATGGCTCAGTTCTGCTGCCAGAAGAACTCCAGCAAACTGAACAGTGTTATTTGGAATTCAGCTCACCTTTACCAGGGTCCCTCTGCTCCTCTCCAATTCCGAGCACGGAGCTGCAGCCACCTCCAACACCACTTCAGACATCCAGGAGAGGAAGCTTTTCTATCACTGTTTTTATAATTGCTCCTCTCTGCTTTACAGTTGGATCCCAGCTACACTTAAAGGAGAACCAAAAAAAAAAAAAAACATCAAAAACAAAAATCACTGAGAGGGTCAACAATAACTCCTGAGCTCCAGAAGTCAGGAGTTCCAGGCAGAGGAAGGAACTCGTCTGGTCTTCCTTGGAAGTTGGTGGTTTAAATATATTACACTGAATTTTCTGGAAATTGCAGCTTCAAAGTCTTCTGAACATCTGCCATTCCCTCCCAGCACCTCTTCTTTGGGTTCTGGTGGAAAATTTATTAAATCCCACAAATTTATGGCCCACAGGTGATGATTTTGAGCCCTGAAATCTCACTGCTGCTTTGGACAAATCACTGAGGTCTAGATATTGCAACCTGTGAAATCTCTCCATTTAATTTGTTTTTGATAAACCTTTACTGTGCTACTTGAATTCTTATATTCTTGCAGACAATTCAACAGAGTCACCCTGAAACAGCAAAGCTGATTTTCTGACTGGAATCCAAAAGAAATACATAATACTCCCTGTTTAAAAGAGAGCTCAAACTACTCCCTGTGAGATCATTTTGCTAGGTTAATACTTAAATAATTTTATCATTCATCCCATTTTTCATTTAAGCCATTTAATTTTTTAATAATAACACTGTGAGCCTTTTCTCTTTCTTTTGTATTGACTACTGTAAATCCCCAAACTCACTGCTTGTAATCTGCATTTTTTTTTAATTATTGCTTGCTTTGTTTTTGCATTTGTCTATTAATTATTCAGATGAAAGCCAAATTCCCTTTATCCTCCATTATCATTCTAGAATCAGCCTTGCTGTCAGCACTGTCAGTGCCAGGAATAATTCCATTACTCCTCCCAAAAACATCCATGAACCCAGATAAACCAGTATATTAGAAACCCCTGTAAGACAGTTTTAATATCCTTTTTTTTTCTGTCCAGTTGCTCCATTGATCACCTCTGTTTTGGGCTTGAACAAACTGAATTTTAAAAAAATCATGACAAAAGCTTAGCACAAAAAACTGATACAATTTTGCCTAACACTGACCCACACTAATAATAGATGGATTTTATGTTCCTTATTAGTGATTTTCATGGTCCAGCCCTTGTACTATGGGATTTTTTTTTCACTTCAGAGTTTGACTGATTCTGAGCTTTTCCTCAGTGCAAGCTGGAATCTCAGAGATAATCATGGAATCATTAATGTTGGGAAAAACCTTTGAGCTCAACAAGTCCAAGTGTCCATCACCAAACCACGCCCTCAAGTGCCACATCCACACATTTTGAACATTTCAAGGATGGAAACTCCACCACTTCCCTGAGCAGCCTGTTCCAATGCCTGACAACCTTCCCACGAGGAATCTTTTCCTAAAATCTGCCTTTCCTGGTGCAGCTTGAGCTCACTTCACACACACACACAGAGGGAGAGCAGCCCAGCACTGCCATGCCCAGGGTGCTCCCATTCACATTTTTGTGGTTCTTAAGCAGAATCTTGTATTTAAGGGAAAATTCCTCCATTTTCACCTTGTCCACCATCAAGACAGAAGTGTGGGCTCTGTGCTCTCAGCAACTCAAATGGGATTTCTGACACCACCACAGAAAAAAGCCCCTTAATTCCAAATATCACAATATCTAAAAACAATTGCCAAAAGAAGAAACAATTTATAGGGCTGCTGCAAGTATTAACTCATCTTCTCGCATGAGGTAATCAGCCTGTCTAAAATATTTCATCCCTACCCACAGAATCTATTTTTTCTTGGCCTTTCCAGTGCCTACCATGGCAGCAGGGTAATTTAATGCTGCTTCAAATCTTCTCTGACCTGGGGCTCCAGCACCAGCTGAGCAGCTGCCTGTGCCTGCTTGTGTGACTCCAAAGTATTGCTAAATTTACAGCATCAACATTGACTGTTTACCTTCATTATCATTTTTTTTCCTTTAATTTTACAGCCTATCTCTAATAAAAATACCTTTACATTAGCCAAAATCACCCTGTGCTGCACCATCAGAGCACGTGTAGGTTTGAAGCATTAGGAAAACAGGAAATTCAGAAAAAAATTCTCTGCTGTTCCCAATTCCTTCCCACCCCTCACATGCTGGTTCTCACCTTTGCACATTGCCAGGCTTGAAACACTTTGTGTGTGTGTGTGTGTTTTCTTTTTCTGGCAGCTAAACAAACCAACCACACACATTAATTTTAATGAGCACCTCAAGGTTTTTCTCTAAAAGAACTCTGAAGAATATTTAATAGCTGAGATAAACACTCAATTAAGGTAAGGAGGCTGTTAAGTATTACGGTTCCTTAAATATTGTCCCTGTGGAGATCACACTGATCATTAAAAAACTGTACCCATGGAAAAGAGAGAAACAACTGAGTGCAGGTGGTGGGGGAGAAGATGTGAGGGAAAAATTTATGGTGGGGTACTGGGGTCAGGCCAGGATTTCTTTGCAGGCACAAGTGAAAAGCAGGATTTTTTGGGGGGGGGAATCTCCAGCCCATATTGCCCCAACCCCAGACCCCTCTGAGCTCCATCCATCAGCTGGAGACTCTCCAAGCACTCTGGAGAGCCTTCTGTCTGCTCTGCACTCATGTGGAGCCTGGAAGGGAGGGTTCCTCTCTGGAAAAAGGGAATTGGGAGCTCAACTTCATCCTTACAGAACCTCAGAGTGCCTTGGTGTAAGCAATTATTGCTCCCAAACCCATCCCTGGCTGTGGGGTTGATGCCACACCAAGGAAACTCAGGACAACACAGAAAAAAACAACTTTTGGTAAATGTTAGACCTGTAGAGCAGCCAAAGCCTGGAGAAGCCCATCCTTCCTGGATGTGGTTTTTACATCCTATGGAAAACAAAACCCCAGGCTGCCCTCAGGAATGCCAGGATGGAGATGGTGCCCATGTCTTTTAGAGCAAGGTTCAGCCAAACATCTGGGGCTGTTTCACTTTACTGCACTGATCTGGGGAGATGCACATGGAAATTTTGACTATTTACAAGTACCCTGTGCCAAACCACCTGAGAAACCTGAAAGGAGCAAGACATTTTTCTGAGGGACACCAGGGCAGCACAGAGATCATCTACGAGGCTTTTTTTAACTCCATAAGTCCTAATTTGGTAACAAAAGTTAATTTTGTTATCAAATTTTGCCTTTTAGACAGCTACTATGTCCTTATAATACTGGTTAAAATGTGTTGAGACAGAATTATTTTACAGGAGCAAATTCTTATCACAGCCTGTTTAGGGCAAGTGACTTCAATGAAAGGAGAAAAAAGAATCCTAAGCCAAAATATTAATTTAATCAGAAATTCCAAAGGTATTCCATTACTTTTAACTCTCTTTCCTTGGGTCAGCTCTCACTTTTGAGCTCCTACACAGAATAAACTGTGCACCGTTAGAAGAAGTTTTAAAAAAGCTGAAAACATTCAGCAATGGCTCATTTTATGTGCTAGGCAAAGATGCAAAAGTGAGGCAAAATGCCAAAGCAGAAATGGCATAAAAATAGCCAACAATTTTTTAATCTGCAGAGCCTTTTACCTCCACTACCAGCTGAACCATCTGTTCTGCAGTTGTTCAGGTCTGCAGGGAGAAGGGTGTAAAAACTGAAATGCTGTGTTGTTTAAAGCTTTTGACAATCTGCTGGGTAACACAGTTTCATGATAAATAAATAACAATAACAATGATAATAATGATTCCTTCTTAACAGTGCAACCAAAATCAATCTGCAAAACAAATTGAAGATGAAAAGATTTGATGGCTGAATATGTCTTCAGAACAAGTCTGATGTTCTCCAGCTCCTGAGCAGGTGACAGATCCTCCCCTCACCCATTATTGGGGCCCTGCTGTCCCTCATCCATAGGAATTCCTCACAGGACAAGAAGCCAGGGCAATGACTGCAGCATTTATTTTACACCTTGAGACTTTGCTTTTGCCTTTCCCCAATAAAAATTTCTTCAGGAACCTCCCAAGAGCCAGTTATTCCTGCCATGCCTCGCTGTCCCCAGGAAAAGGGGATGAAGGCATGGAAAGCTGGGAGGTCCCACAAGGATGGAAAATCTCCTCTGGGACCATGCAGATGAGGAGAAAGGTCACAAGGCTGACAAACACAATATTCACCCTCCAATAATCCTTTTAGCAGGTCACTTGGCAGGCTCAGGGAGGGTCACACCCCAGCAGCTGGAGCAGGGCCAGGGCAGAGCTGGAGCTCAGCAGATCCTGCTGCTCCTGCTGTGGGAATGTTCCACCTGAATGGGAATAACCACAGGGATCACTGCAGGCAGGGCTCTCTGATGCCCTGGGAAGGCTGAGCTGGAACTGAGACTGGACAGAGCTGGAGAATAAAGGAGAGATTTATTGAAAGGGATTTAGGGTACACCTTGGGCAGGACAAGAGCCTGGGCAGGGATAAACCCAAGGTGGACACAAAATGGTCACAAAATGGTCACAAAATGGTCACAAAATGGACACAAAAAGGTCACCAGGTCTCACACTTTGATCAGTTTGGGTCCATTTGCACCTTGGGGTTGAATTGTCCCATTCCAGCTCCAGGCTGGGAGCTCCCATCCTTCTTGTTCCTCCCTCAGCCACCCTTGTTTGTGCTTTGGGGCTGGAAGTTGTCCTTGGAGTGCAGCAGGACAAGGATTTGTTTTGTGTCCCTGCTGTGTGCAGAGCTGAGTGCCCCTGACTGTGAGCTCAGAGCTGCACCCTGGGCACCACAGAGCCTGGGATACAGGGAAGGGAAAAATGAAGGCAACATCTCCACAGACCTGCTCCCAGTTGGGTTCAGGACATGGAGGCAGGGATTTCACTGTGAAAAAAACAACCACCCTAAAAAATTGCTTTACACACCTGCTGCCACTTTTAGGCTTCCAAACACTCCACCAAATCTAGGCTGGAAGACCTCCCAGACTAAAATTCTATAAAATAAGTAGCATTTATTATATCATTCAATACAATAAACAGACTGGCAGACTGGATATTCAATCAAAACCCTACAACTTGTTAGACCATCAAGTTAGGCTCGATCTACAGAGTACATCTGAATGTCTTTAAATCCTTTAAAAGCAGATGTGACACAGATCAGAGTTTCAATGGCTTTGCTGGAGCTCCTGGGTTGAGTTCTCTACACCTCCAAAGGTGAAGCAAATAGGACATTTGGCAATGTTTGTTTTTCCTTTCCAGCTAAAGCCAAAGGCTCTCCCTGAAGCTCAGAGGAAAAAGGGAAGAGCAAAATAAAAACTGATGAAGGATGAAGTCCTGCTGGGACACCACTCTACCCTTCACCTATCACATCACCTTCCACACCTATTTTCCTGCATCCTGTCACAGAGAGAGGGAAAAAGGTGTTGATCTGAGCAGCCACCTAAATGTCAATGCACAGTCTGTGTCCCCCTTCTTTCCTCTTCCAGCAAATCCATCCCTGATCCCAAGGATTCCCCTTGGTCCCTTCTTGGCACAAGTAGGAATTTCCACTGTGCCCAACAGGAATTTCCCATTTCCCAACAGGATTCTGGCACTCCCCAAGCCAGGCTGGCAGGATGGGGAGAGCACATTCCTGATCCCTGATTTCCTTCTGTCCACTGGTAATGCACCGAGCCTGCAACACACACTCTGCAGTTCCTGGAATTCTCTTCCTGGGGACTTCATTTAATACAAATAATATGCATTAACAATGCATATTTTGCTTTTCTTGGGGGATGCTTCCCCATAACTCATTCATTATTTATGTACTTTTAATATGCTGGAGATGGCTGCTCTGCACACCCCGGCTTCACCACTCGAAAATCCCCTCAAAAGAAAGGCTGAAACCTTTCATATCCCTTTAAGGGATTTGGGGTAGAATTAGTAACACACATTAATAATTCAATTTTTTTTTTTTTGCCTGGTGGTGGACAAGCAGTTTTCACAGTGGCTGAGCAGTTTTCACACAGCAATACCAATCTGCATTCATAATGCCAATTTTTTTTTTCCCCCCTCTAAGTGGCTGATGGGCAGGTTGCTTCCACAATAATCAGCTTTGGTAACAGGTAGGTTTGCTTTGCAGTGACTGAAAACCCAGAGAGACTCAGGATGTGTTGCAAATATTCACTAAAGATAGAATCCATCAATCCCCTCTGCTTTTCCTACGAGGAGCACTGGAAGGATTCACCCACCAACCACTTCCTCCAAGCCTCTGCAGCAGAGTTTAAATAAAAACTGGAAATTCTTCCTCTCCTTGTGACCAGCACTGGGAATTTCTACTCCCACCTGCCGGTAGGAATAAAATTTCAAATCATTTCACCTTTTCACAAAAGGGAAAAGGAAGAGAAAATCAAGATAAGCACAGAATCACTGAGGTTGGGAAAGCCCTGGGGACACTCAGGAGTTCTTCTGCAAGGCCTTAAAATTCCTTTAAAAAAATCCCTCCTAGCTTTAAAATATTTCTTTGCAATTCTAGCAACAATTCCTTCCTATCTATCATCCCCTCTGACCTTTTTTTCTGGTTTATGAGAAACCAGTTTGGAAGAATTTCCTGCCCTTAATGGTTTCCTGGCTATTTTTTGTGCTGTGTTCTAGTGCAGGATATTGTTATAAAAGCAGGTGATAGATTCAGGTATTGATTCCCTTTAAAGCTGGTTTATCAGATGGGAGAGAGATTTTTATCTCCCTGCCACCTCAGGGCCCAGAGCTTTTAGTAGCTCAACAATTATGAGTTTGAAACTGTCCATTTAAAGGAGATATCAATATATCACTCTATATTTATAAAATACAGGAAGCTTAAATGCCACTGAATTGCATAATCTTTACACCTGCTGGAAATGTTCACAATATTTAAATGCATAAAA
This sequence comes from Aegithalos caudatus, assembly GCA_013389925.1. NCBI lineage: Eukaryota > Metazoa > Chordata > Aves > Passeriformes > Aegithalidae > Aegithalos > Aegithalos caudatus. The sequence goes on from WEIU01004448.1 coordinate 12,101, forward strand.
ACAGTAATTTCAAAGCAAGAATAAACAAGAAAGGGAAGGAAATAGGAAAAGAAATGGTTTTATCTGCCTTTGCAGTTTAACTGGAATTTATTTTTAGTTAATGATAACACACTCAAAAAGTATCCAAGCACTGAGCAATAGCAGAAGTGTCATTTGGAGCAGAGTTAAACACACTTTCACTATCATTAATCATGGCAAAAGTGACAGAAGAAAAATGAGCTGGCTGGGTATATCTAATGTATTAATTCTCCCTGCAGATTGGCTCAATGCATGAGCAAGTAAAAACAGGTAAACCTCTGGAAAAAGGAGAGGAATGGCACTCTCAGGCTTTTTACTAGGAAGAAATAGAATTATTTTTTCCTCAAAGAAAGATTTTTAAAGTTCCAAAAAAACCCCAAAGACTTTTCTTAAATATGGCTGAATAATTACAATGAAAAAAAACTAAGTAAACTACAGCAGCTAGACCCCACTTGTACTGTGGCTGAGCACATTTTCCTTGTTTTTCCCCTCAGTTCTCACATTTTCTGCTAAGGACAGATTCCTATTAATTTGCTGGAGGTCTGGCTAACTTCTTCCTTTAGAGCTACCCCAAAACTGTGACTTTTCCCCCCCAAAAAAAAATTTCATTTTATTCCTAAGTTATCAAATTACAAAACCAAACCTTATTTGTTGCTTTTTTTTTTTTTTTTTTTTTTTTTTTTTTTTTTTAATCCCCCAGTTTGGGTAAAATCTCAGCTGCTGAGGATGCCCCTGGTGAAGCACACACAGGGTGAGCAGAGGGAACGAGAGGTGAAGGAAACTTTTCCCTTTAATTCTGCTGGAATTCCAAGCTGGTGATTTCAGCTGTGAACTTCAGCTTCCTCCTGAATTCCTGAGATGTTCTTGCAGCTCTCTGGCACATATGGAGCCCTTCCTAAAAATACCCAGCAGAGCCCTACTTGCAGAGCTGGTGACTTTGTTGGCACCACGGGGGAAACATTGCCAGAAACCCAAAATTATCCCATTGAAATCTCCAGCATGCAGTTCAAAGCTGACCCCAAAGGCACACCAGAACCAAAAGCAAAAGTGGGGAAGTCAAATTCCATCTCAGCATCAGTCAAATTCCATCTCAGGATCGAGTTCTGGCTGCTGGGATGAGTCCTCAGCTGTTTGAGGAAAGTTTTTATATACGAGGAAAGTTTCCTTTCCCTGGAACAGATCATGGAATGATGAGCTCCTGGCAAAAGGAGGAGATGGATAACTCTGTACCACTCACAGCCTGTTCTGTCCTAAGTTATTCATGTCATCCATCTGCAGCTCACATCTTCCTTTCCCAGCCTAGTTCTTTTTCAGCCTGGAGGTCACAAAAAGGGATTTTCTGCCGCAGAGAAAGCGCTAAAAACGGGGGGAGGAAAAAAAGGGGCCTTGGAAAGCCTCAAACAATAGCAACATTCCAAGCAGCAACATTATAAATAACTGAAGGAGCAGCTGTAGCTGCACCCTGAGATGTGAAATTGTGGGAAATCCAGGCACAGAAATTCTCAAACACCTTGTGCACGCAGGCCCAAACACAGAAATGAACACAGGGTTTGATCTGAGACCTTGAAAAAGGCTTCAAGAGTTAGAGACCATAAGCAAGCATGTGGATTTGCAGTTTAAACAGAAACCTGTCAAGCTAAGTAATAAAAAGTTCTAAAGTTTAGATATAGAAGTAGTTACAGAAATGATAAAAAGTTTTAAGGTGTAGTTCTGTAAGTTTGTGTGTTGTTGTATGATTGGTTAAGAAGGTCTGCACTGTGGCAGAAACATGTGACACAAAATAATTAGTCATTACTTTATAGATAAAAACAATCTTTGTGGCAGTAGTTTACTGGTAATAAATCTTCAAAAGGCTTTGCAAATAGAGATCTTGTGACCACAGACCTCTGACTTATGCTGTGAAAATGTTCTCACCCTTCATGAGACTACAGAAAATCAGAGCAATAAATCACATTTTAAACACGACTCTCAACAGCCCCACCTCTCCTTACTCCCCATATGAAACAGCAGAGAATTCCCTGATTTATTTGGGATAGCAGCTGTTTCCTACCTGGAATGGGAATGGGAGCAACTGCTTGGGTGGGAGTGAGGTAGAACCAGAAGAGCTTCAGGTGAAGGCAAAATGAGAGGTAAGAACTGAGCTGCAGAAGGAAAATGAGCTGGCTCATTACATCTCATGTGTTAATTCTCCCTGCAGATTGGCTCAATGCATGAGCAAGTAAAAACAGGTAAACCTCTGGAAAAAGGAGAGGAATGGCACTCTCAGGCTTTTTATTAGGAAAAAATAGAATTATTTTTTTCCACAAAGACTTTTTAAAAGTTCTAAAACTCCAGAGACTTTCCTTAAATATGGCTGAATAATTACAATGAAAAAATTAACTAAACTACATCAGTTAAACCCCTTTTTTACAGTGGCTGAGCACATTTTCCTTGCTCTTCCCCCCCAGTTCCCACATTTTCTGCTAAGGATTGATTCCCATTAGTTTGCTGGAGATCTGCTTTATGACTTTCTCGTTTAGAGAGAGAAAAACCTCTTTTACCTCAAAGCTTTGACTTTTCCCCCCCCAAATTATTTCATTTTCCACCCTGCAGCAGCGAAGGGATGCACAGGCACAGGAAATATTTAAGCAAACAAGGTAAAAACACCGTTTTAGTTCTTAAGAAAAACACATGGATTTGTGGAACAAATGGGAATTGCAGCAAAATAAAGAAACAGCAGCAAAAATGGGCAAGGTGCAGTGTGGGCTCCAGCAGCACCTACATTTTCCAGCCCCAGGCATTAAGAGACAGCTCCTTTGAGGGTGATTTACAGCAAGCCTACAGCCCATCTGCTTTGGAGAGCCAAGACACTAAAGATAATCTCAAAATTAAACAGCAAGATAAACAGTGAGCAGGGACACACAGCTTTCTCTCTCAACCCCATGAAATGGAGCTTTGCATCTCTGCTAAACGGGAAATAAAGCAGGGAAAAGGAGATGAAAAGAATTTCATTCGGTTCAAAAATGATTCAAGCTCTCGGGTGGGTAATTAATAGAGGGCAAATGAAGTTTTAGCAAGATTAATTTCATTATTCTTGGGTAAAGCCAGAGTGGTCCAGGCAGGAGAACAACGTGACCCCCACTGTGGTAAAGCTGCTTTTTGCAAAGGTCTGAGCTGGTGCAGAATTCCTTTATCCTCAGGGATAGCTGCAGAACACCTCCAGCACATCTCCCTGAATCACAATTCCCTTCCTCTTGGCCTTGATGCTCAGGGAAAAACATTTATAACTCCAGTGTCAGGAGTTTTGTGTTTCCTCAAATGGCAACAGGCAGAAAATGCTGATGTGGCCAGGCCAAAACTTCCTGCAGGAATGATAGTTCTGAAAATCCCTCATCCCCTAAAATAACATTTCAGTTTGGGAATGAAGTAATTACAGCAAGCACAAGTGGCCAAAGTTCCTGGACAACTGAAGTAAGACACTAGGGGATGATTTGAGATTTGTTTTCTCTCTCAGGTTTTTTGGGGTTTTTTTTGTGATTTTCAGTCTTTCCTTCTGATGGGAGGAACTGCTGGAGTTTTCTTATGGATTTCTGTGTTCTGGAGGTGATAATTCAAGGGAATTTTGGGGAAATCACTGAATGAGAAAGGGAGATCTGCTGAGAAGTTTGTGTTGAGTTCTCAAAACACAGAGACTAAAAGGTAAAGGAACATCTGGAATTCCAGACTAAACAGATCATCTGGGAAAAATCAGTGAAGTAAAACTGTTTTCATTACGTCAGAACTTATCAGATTGTGCAGCTTAATATTTTTATTGCTCCTTTTCTCAGGGAGGTCAGTCCTGGTTTTCTTTATTCCCATGGAATGAAAAGGACCACGCCAGCTGAACACACCCAAACCTGGCTTAAGATCATGAAATTTCCTGTGGCTAAACTACAAATAAATATTGCTGTCAGCCTCTCAAGTTCAATTTAACCTCAGAAATTTACTCCTCTCTTTCTGTGGTTCACTTTAACCACAAAAATTTATTCCTTTTCTGTTTTTTCTTGACTGCATCATTTCACTGAGAATTCAGACTGTCCCAACAGAAAACTTTTGTGTTTTCAGTCAGCAGCAGAACACAATTTATTGTAAATGTTCCTTTTCTGGATGAAATATTAAATATCAATCCTCTAAAACAGAAAAGCTGAATAATTATGAAGGATTTCCCACTTCCAAATGGGTTTAAAGGTAGAGGATTCACTGCAATTTAACTCTGGATTTTCCCTTTCCTGCCTGTGACAAGGATGGATCCTGGGATGGGACTGAGGTTTGTTTAGTGAAGAATGACCATAAGAAAAAATTTAAAATAAACTAAAATAAAGTAAAAATAAAATAAAATAAAGTTAAACTAAACTAAACTAAAAAAACAAATTCCACTTCTCCAGCTTTAATACGTGTTATACACAATCAAGAAGTTATAAACAGTGAAAAATAAAGATGCAAATATAGTGAGAACTCATTTTTTCTCTTATTAAGATAAGGAGGGTCAAAATCCAGAGCTGAATTTTCATGCCCTTCAAACTGAGACCAAAAAATGTCACTCTACACCACAATCTCCAAATCCTGAACTTTGCCACTGGTGTGGGAATTGACCCAACTCACAGAAGGAGCTCAGCACCACAAAATTTTAAACAAGATTTACTTTACAAATCCTCATTCAGAGCCCCCAAACCACTGTAAAAATGCTGCCTTAAAAAAAAAAATCCCAAATAAATGTTGATTTAACCTTTTGGCACTTCACAAATATTTATCTTTGGTAATTCATTTTTTGCCATTTACAGATATCACCCAATTTAGGAAAAACAAACCCCAACATATAAATATCTTTGCCAATTATGAAACTTATTTGAAAAACAGCTCAGTAGAAGAAATTTTAGCCCAAGATGAGATTAGTCATGTCCTAAGTTATTTATTTCCCTGCACAACCATAGAGGAGCAATTATTTTATTGTCTTTTTTTTTTTTTTTTTTAATGGTGTTTCTTTAAAGAGCCAAGAATGGAAGCAAAGCACTTTGTTTTAATAAGGTCATGCTGCTTATTAAATAATTTGCATATTGAAGGTTAAATCCTTATCTCTAGATGGTAAAAAGTATTTTTGTGTAACCTTGGGGACTGGGAAAAGCAGGAAGGAAGATGTCCTGAATGATAAACAAAAGGGGTTTTGTGCTTTTTGGCACTTGCAATTGTTCACCTGGAGTCCCCATTCACACCCACTGGAAGTGAGGCAACACTGCTGAAAATTAAACTCCATTTATCAATGGGATTCTCCCCAAAGCTGCAGCCACAGCTCCAGAGACTGCCCTGATAAGGGACAAGCTCCAATTGTCACCAGCTGGACACAAAGGGACAGGTGATGGCAGCGTGTCAAGTTTGATCCTCCTCAAAAATCACTTCAATAGAAAATTGAAAGGATGGTTGCACACCCTGATGCAGATTTCAAGGATAAATCTTGCAAGGATTATCCAGCACACCACACACCTGAATTTGCCTGGCAAAACCAAATTTGTGAGGTTCTTTTCCCATCTGAGGAAAAGCAGATTCTTTCCTCTCCTTCTCCTATTTCCTTCTTATTCCTTCTCCTATTTCCCTCTTATTCCTTCTCCTATTTCCCTCTTATTCCTTCTCCTATTTCCCTCATTCCTTCTCCTACTTCCTTCTATTCCTTCTCCTACTTCCTTCTTATTTCTTCTCCTACTTCCTTCTATTCCTTCTCCTATTTCCTTCTTATTCCTTCTCCTATTTCCTTATTCCTTCTCCTATTTCCTTATTCCTTCTCCTACTTCCTTCTATTTCCTTCTATTCCTTCCCCTATTTCCTTCCATCCCTTCTCCTATTTCCTTCTACTCCTATTTATCCCAGAGGCAAGGAAAATCAGGTGCTGCTGGTTCCAGGAGTCCCTGGAGTACAGAAATTCACACAACACACACAGAGATAACACAAGAACACCAAACTGTCAATACCTTCCATTTACACTGCACTTACAGATCATTTTAGAAATCCGATTCTGGAGTTTGATTTCTCCAAATATTTCCCTCCTCAGGACTGTTATTGACTAATCTATCAAAGGATACAGTTCCCCTAACGATGCATCAGTGCAATGCATCACCACAAACACAGCCCCAGCCTGATGATAGATGGCTCAATAACGTGGGAGCAGCTGGCAAGAACTTCCAGGGAATCACGTGGTCCAGGTTTTATTCTGGGTTTCTCTTGCTGTTGTTGTTTGGTTTGCATAGTTCAGAATGAGCAGGATGAGCTGCAGGTTGAGAGCAAGCTCACACACCAAAAAAGGTTTCGGCTGTCTTAATAGAAAATGAAGGCTGTGCTATTTAATTTGGAAATGCAGATGTTACTTTATAAATTTCCAACAGTTTTTTTTTCAATAAATCTGTATCATAATTCCACATCATTCTTCTTTCTGATGTATTTCTGCACTCCCAGGTCAGTTCAGCACCTTTATCAGAGCTGCAGGTGATAAGCAAGGCCCACACTTGCACAGCTCTCATTCCAGAGGTCCCTTTGCCCAGGGATTACAGGGAATATGTGGCTTTACCATCCCTAAAATCACATCCCTTATCCTGGAAAAATTAACCCAAACACTCCCCAAAGTGCACAAAATCACTTAGGCTGGAAAAATCCTTGAAAATGATGGAGTCCAACCACGTTCACCCCCACATTCCCTTCTCCTGCAGAGCTTCCCTACACAAAGTTTCAACAACAAAAACTTCTCAGGCTTTTCCAGACATGCATTTTCCCTTGCAAGAGAGACTTGCTGCTGACTATTTATCCATCCCATCCATCTCTATTTCCTTTGCTTTTTCATTTTAATGGTTTTTTAACTCTCTGGGGCTTTCTGTTTCCATGTTCCCTGTCTCCATTTAGCACCGTGACATTCTTTAACACCGTGAAGTCAGGAAGTAAAATACAAACTGCAAACTCTCCATCCTGATCACTCTGCCTGTTAGTTGTGAAGGAAAAGTTTAAATCACTGGGATTAGTGCTTAATCTCAAAGCAAAGCAGCTCTGTCTGGGTGTTACAGCACATTTTGCCATTGGGAAAAAAAAAAAAAGGCACTTCCACTGTTTAGATTGGATCTCTCCTGGATTGCAGTTTATCTCTGAAAAAGGTAAATTGGTCACTCTGGTTATAAAGAAGAGAGAGAGAGAAGCAAAGGTAGAAAAAGGCTCATAAATCAAAAATGGACTTGTGGCTCAGAAGAGGAGTTGTGAAAGGAAATACTGAGATTTTCCAAGGAGAAATCTGGCACGCTCATGGAAAAGGCTGAAACTTCCACTAAAAGGAGTGATGGGGATGCTGGATAAATCTGGGCAGATTGTGGAAGCTCCAGTGAAACAGAAGTGGAGACCAGCAGGGTCAAACACAGCAGCTGAAGCTGCAGAGGAGTTAAAGACACACAAGATTTCAGGATTTAGAGGGACTTCTTATGGAGGCACTTCAGAGGCAGAAGAGAAACAAAAGAAAATCCCAGCAGCTCTTTCCAAGGAGACTGTTCTGCTGAGCTCCACACGTGGGAGGCTGCTGATAGAAAAATCCATCTGGAACAGCAAATTCGTGGTTCAAGGGGTGAAAAGGTGTTTCCTGTACTTCAGTGAAAATGGGATGTTGTAGAATGTAACAGAGTCCTGTAAATGTCTTTAAATCAGGAAAAGAAGAGAAATACAAGAGCACAAAGGGAAGGGCAAAACCTTTGCCTATAGGAGTCGTTTTGATTTTTGCCTTTTTATGTCATTTACCTCTATGGGAAATTATTCCAATCTGTATGGCTGTGGTGTCCATGAATCAGAAATGGAGGCTTGTTGGGAACTGACAAGTGCAGCACAACAGACTTGGATTTCATTCAAAAAGCCAAAACCACCAAAACCCAGGCACATCCACAAGTTCACTGGGACACCTCCATCAAAAACAAAGACCTGGAGCAGGCCAGAAACACCTCAGAGAACAGCCTCCCTTCACAGGATACCAAAGGAGAACACCTGATGTCAGCTGAGACACAGCTCAAGCCTCACCATGAAGGCATCAGTGGCACTTTCTCTGTGGGTGCCAGATCACACAGAAGGATGAGGCCCAGCCCAGGGGATTCCAGGAATATCCCAGACAGGGAAAAAGCTCAAACACAGAGGGCTGGTGTTATTATTGAACACAATTCATGGATCTGCTCCCCTGTTCCATGCCCTACTGCCAGGCAATGTCCCAAACATGGTCAGAGCAGGACAAGAACTCCTATTGATGCCTTCATTTTTCCCTTCCCTGTATCCCAGGCTCTGTGGTGCCCAGGGTGCAGCTCTGAGCTCACAGTCAGGGTCACTCAGCTCTGCACACAGCAGGGACACAAAACAAATCCTTTTCCTGCTGCACCCCAAGGACAACTTCCAGCCCCAAAGCACAAACAAGGGTGGCTGCAGGGAGGAACAAGAAGGATGGGACCTCACAGCCTGGAGCTGGAATGGGACAATTCAACCCCAAGGTGCAAATGGAACAAAACTGATCAAATTGTGAGACCTGGTGTCCATTTTGTGACCATTTTGTGACCATTTTGGGTCCCTCTTGGGTGCAGCCCTGGCCAGGCTCTTGTCCTGCCCAAGGTGCACCCTAAAGGCCTTTTAATAAAACTTTATTTTATTCTCCAGCTCTGTCCAGTCTCAGTTCCAGCTCAGCCATCCCAAGGCATCATTATAATAAATCCTACAATTTCATGCTCCTCTTCCCTTATCCAATCCCTGCAGTGCCTTTGGGTCCTTCCTTCCCACTTCCCACTGCTGCTGGTCACTTGTAACACTCCCAAAAAGATTCAGGACAAACATCCCATCTCCTGCAGTTCAGAATGATGAGAGTGATTTCAGTTTTTAAATTACTTGTCTAAGTTATCAACTGGAAGGGTGCATTTATGAAATATTCCAAGGTGACAGCAAGCACTTCATGATCCCATGGATTGGCATTTAACTGAGGTGTTTTCCTGCTGAAGAACAATAATTTGGGGGAGTTCTCTGAGCAGCAATTTCTTCAAGTCCTTGCAAATATTAAATAAAGACTTTGCAGGCTGACAGAATGAGGAAATGGAGGTTCTGGGCATCAAAATGAAGCACGGAAAGTAGAGAAATCAAACAGCAGCTCTGCTTCATTTCTTTGATCTTCTCCAGTTTAGATTCTAATCCTACATCCCCCTTAATTAGCAGTAATTTCTAGGTTATCTACAAAGCCCATGGCTTTTCCATTGGATTTACAGAGGCCTGTTGTACAGGACGAGGGCAGTGCTGGATTCCTGTGCTCCAAGCCAAAGTCACTCCCACTCCATGCAGAACAACACAGAGATGGAATGAGGCAGCAGCCCTCAGCAGATTTATTTCTGAGGCTAGCAGGACTTGTAAAGGCTGCTAATAGAAAATTTCCAGAGGATTTGCAGGAGCAAACAAGCAGTTTATAGGTGTTTATCTGATAAACCCCAGCAGCTCTGGCAGCCTCAGCCCCCAGGGTCAGCAGTGCTGCACAATAAACCCTCCCTACCTGAGCTCCACAAAGATGGGATTGTGCCCAGGCTGGAAATGCTCTGCAGCTGAGGTGTAACTAAATCACATTTTAACCACTGTGCCTAATCAGGCCTGTTTTTATGTCCAAAATGCAACTTGACTCAGGGGCAGTGTTGTAACACGGCCCCAGTGGACACAAATAAAATAAATCCCATTATCTGCTTCAAGTCAGGGCTGTGCTCTTAACTGGATTTTCTACCACAGAAGAACCCCAAATATTAAGAGAGAAGTCAGTATTCAAAAAGAAGGTGTTTGTGTGAACACAAATATTGAGGGAATAAAAAAGGGAATGTTTTCTCTAGTCCAGGGAGACAGTTTATTATTCAAAAGGAAAGAAGGTGTTGGGCCATCAGCTGAGCCTTATTTGTACTTTAAAGAAAGCTGTAGAAAGCAGAAAAATATGAATTCCCGTGGATACATTAAAATATTCTTGGATTTAGGCAAGGCCAGAGGTGCTGGCAAACAGCAGGGATGGCAGAGAGAAAATGAGCATCTATAGGAAAGCTACTGGGTCAGCACATTTTATCCAGGATAAAAACAAGGCACCGAGTGCTCACTTTCTAAAACAAAAACAATACTTTTAACAACTAAACAAAAAGATTTAAATACCACAGAGCCAGCAGCTACTCAGTGACTGAGCAGAGTTGGTTTCTGGGTGGATAAAGAAGGCCCAGTGCTGACAAAAAAAAAAACCAAGGCAATAATCCAGGACCAAAAATAAACATGGCAATGTCTGCTGAGGGCAGAAATCATCAGGTGGGGATGGCAAATCATCCAACCATCTGTCCAGGAGCATGAGGAACTCTCTGGGCACACAGAGGATGAGGAATAAATCACACAGGCAGCCTGGCACTGGTGAAGATGCTGCTGGAAGCTCATCTGGAAAATGCTTCTCACATCAAGGCACTGCAGGAGTGATGCAGGTGCAGGTCACAGCTATTAATTCCCCCAGATTTCAGATTTCTGTGCACAGTTTTGGCAGATTTGGCCTCCCAGTCTTGGGACAATAAAGCCCAAATGGGATTTTTTACCAGTGTTTCTGAGGTTTGGATGCCAGCAGGAATGTTTAAAAGCAAACAGTGAAACCTGTGCGTCTCCAGAGGAGAAGGACAGGAGCAGAAAAGAGAATTTTACAGAAATTAAAAGCTCTCCTGATGCTGACAACGAAGGTTGGGCCTAACCCTGCATGGAGATCTTCTCCACCTATAATCTGAGCTCCTAGAAAACTTTCCCAACAGCATTCCATACCAAAATAATATGGGATTCTACAGAGAGATTAGCATGGGGAGGGATGGATTACCAGAGACAGCTTTCAGGGACTGAACCCCCAGCTGATCTCATTTTGTTTAAAAAAATCAGGTCATTATGGATAGGAAACTCCTCTGCTGCAAATTCCTCCTGCTGTGAAGAGTTTCAAAGTTGTGCCAGGGTCTCACTCCCTAATAAACTCTTCCTGCCTGGCCCAGAGCAGGCAGGGATGGAATAATCCAGCCCATGGAAATTTTATTCTCTGGTTTACACAGATTAATATGTGATAGGACTGGAATTTTGACAGAGCTAAGGATTACACTGTCTGCATCCTGGACAGCATGTATTTTATACAAGAGCTGCTCCAAATCTTCTTAAACTTTAATGTAAAAAAGGGAATTGATGTGCACAAAATACTGCTGTGAGCTGGGAGTGGATTTCTGCTCATGTTTTCTGGGATTTTCAGGTTGAATCATTGGTTTCTGACAATTTATTGCTGCTTTCTATTTCCAGCAAGGGCTGTGGCCTTGGAACAGCCACAAACCTTGGAGCTGATTCTGCCTGGTAAAAACACTGTATCAGTTTTATCCATCACTCTGGAAATCTGCTCTCACCTGCCTGCTTAGAGATGTCTTCACCTTTCCAATAACACATAATAAAAATAAAATAATAAAAATAAAAAGCAGGATTCACAACTCCAAAAGAGAGCCACGACATCAGTTAGGTGAGAAAAAAGAAAATGAATGCTGCTTGGTTTTCCTTTTGTATTTCTGTTTTGTTATTTATGCAGTGACTCCTGAGAAGATGGAACAGCTGAAAGAGCTTTAAAGGAGAGAGGTGAAAAGAAAAAGGCAGCTTTTTTTTTCTTTATTTCTGGGAGTGTTTGTACTTCTATTAATAATTTTATCCCTGTTAAAGCACACAGATGCCACCTAAAGCATTTAGAACAATCAACGCTGTGCTATGGTAAATAATTGGGTTTAAATCTGTGTAGTGAAATAAATAAGAACAAAAAAAGATATAATCTTGCTGTTATACTTGAATAAATTGCAGCACTTGGGACTGATTTTTAATAAATTTGACTTTCACCAGTGTAAAGAAGAAATTCTGACCTCACCTGTTTAAGAAACAAGAAAGATCCAAGAAGCTGTAAAAGAGAAGATACTCTAAGTGGGATTTTTTTATTTCCTAGGAAAGAATGTTGTTTATCTGTGAATGATCCTGGAATAAGATTTACAGGTCTGTAAAATGTCACTAAGAGTGACCTGGAAATTGAACCTTTGAGAGAAGTTCACAAGATTTTTCCTCTGCAGAGCTAAAAAAAACCCCAATAAAACAAAAAAACAAAAAGAATGTGGGAGTCAAGTTGGCCAAAAGGCACAGCTTCAGAACACTCCAGAGCTGACATAAAAGTTAAAAGTTTATAACAAGATCATGTAAGAAAACCAGTTCTCACTTTTTCTTGCTTGATTATAAAGCACTGGAATCTAAAGAGAGTCTCTGGAATGACAAAGATTTCCCCAAGAAAAAGAATCCATTGAATTCACTGCTCTGGAGTGTGTGGGAAGAGGGGAAATTCTATTATCTCCATTAGGAGATGTTTGAACTCCATGGGACAGCTCTGAAATCCAGCTGGCAGAAGGTAATACATCACTGAAGATTAAAATACAACTTAAAAACTTGCTGTCAAAAATTTAAGCAACTTAGATAAAGCTGATTTTAAAAAATTAAATAACCTACCTACTATTTTTGAAGTGGGAAGTATTAAAAAAAAAAAAATCTGTATTTTTTTTCCTCCCTGTAGGATTAATGTGGAATTTAAAAGGTGTCCAGGATTCCTCCACTCTCACTCCAGAGGGATCCTCAGTTTGAGATATTTCCCATATTTCAGGGCCATGAACACCTGGCTTCACAACAGTTTGAGAGAGAAAGTAAAATTCAAGTGAGAACTCAAGATTTACTGAAGAATGACAGCAAATTGTGAAGATGGAAACCCTTAAATGATCCCAGAGCCCAAGTCAGGGCTCCAGCTGAGGTTCACTCACAGGAGCTGTGATTTTTTGGGAAATAAACCACAATTCTCTGCCTGAATCCAGCACATCAGAGCTTATTTATACTGAGAAGACAAAAAGGAAAGGAA
>WEIU01004448.1:25716-44529 GCA_013389925.1 Aegithalos caudatus
CATTTCACAGATGCTTTTGTTAATATTATAATCTAAAGCAGGGAGAGGAAAGGAAAGGAAAGGAAAGGAAAGGAAAGGAAAGGAAAGGAAAGGAAAGGAAAGGAAAGGAAAGGAAAGGAAAGGAAAGGAAAGATGCTGGTGCCTGAAGTCTGGCAGGTGTTCAGAATTCCTGGCATGGAGGATTCCCAGTACAAAACAGCCAAAACCATATCCTAAACTTCATAAATACCTACAGATATGTGATGTTATGTAAAGTGAAATTGAATTAGGTGATGACAGAAGAAAGGCACTGGGGGAACACAGCCATGCCATAACAGGCATTAGGGTTTTGTTCCAGAGTCAGGAAGCCTCAAAATGCAAATTATCAGCAGGACTTGCTGACATCTGCAGTCTCTGGGAAGAGGAGATGGGGGCAGAGATGGAAGGGAAAGATCAGAGAGGTTCAGAGAGAAAAATCCTACAGAAATTATGGCAGAGCTGCTATGGAAAAGCTTGGAAATTCAGGAATTGTAACATACAAAGCACAAACAATGGAAATGCACTGTCAACACTTCTGTTTCACCTTTGTCCTTTGGCTCTGTGTTTTCAGGGATAATCTGTTGAAGACACAGACCCCAAGCACTCCCAAATTTAAGAGCTGTACCCCTCCAACTCACATTTCTCTCCAAAGAGCAAAAAAGGACCCAACTGAGACAGAAAGATTGAAGGGGAGGTGAAGATTGAAACCTGGCCTTCTACAATCCTTTAAAATAATTAAAAATAAAAACTGACTCCAAGTCAAAGTTCTTCCTGTGTGACCCCCTCAGCTCCAGCAGAGCCCTGCATTAATAATGGAATCAGACAATTTTATGCCTCTTTAATAATGGATGCCAAATATATTTGGGGTTAGGGAGGACAGTGTTCATTTATCGATCACGATGCATTATCTGCAACCTGGAAACTCCTAAGCAGCTTTCATCTCCTGTGCCCTCCTAAATAATTCAGAATGTAATTTCAGTTGGGTTATTTTGTTTGTATCTTTTCTGATTAAACTTGGGATTTTTTAATCAGAAGAAAAGCTGCCAGACCTGTAGCAAAGGGTCAAAATTTCATTCTTGTATCACTCAAAAAGTCCCAAGGAAATCATCTTGGGAAAGCCCCCCAAGTGAGGATATTTCTGTCTTAATCCCTGGTTTTTAGAACTCAGACCTCTGTATTTGTACAGTGTTAGATGTATATTTAATAATGCCTGTAATAACAGTAAAATAGAACTTTGAGCTTTTCTTAAAAGGACACAAGAGTAGAAATTTCTTAAAAGTTCTTTGTTCATTTCGCCCCAAGTTTGGAGCAGTTCATCCCTGCCAATTCTCAGCACGAAAGCAGAAATTTCATTCAGGCTTGTGAGTGGAAAATGGAATTTAAATATTCAAGAAACAGTTCCTAATTTGTCCTGCAGATCTGCATTCACTCCTAAGGTGAATTCTTGACTAAAGCACCAACAAACTGCAGCACAGGGATTTACAGGCTCATCTGGGGAATATTTTAATATTACCCAATTCCCAGCAAGGTTAGGTTTTTACTTCCCCTGTCTGTAATTAGCAGGGGAGAAGAAAGGCTAGGAACAAACAGATGCCATGGTGACACAGAAAAATAAGAAAGAAAAAAAAAAGACAAATGGAATAAACAGTGTCTCAGACAAGTTAATTAGGAGCACTCTGCAGTTCCTTAGGCCTTTAAATGGTCAGTGCAAGAGACAAGGCTGTCATAAAGGGATTATCAGGGATTTCACACATCAGTGATCAAGGATGGCATCAGATTTTTAAGGAGAAAAGTTGTGCTAGGAGAAACAAATTAAGGAGAGTTTGTTTTCACCAGTGCAGGGACAAATTCCAAAGCCATCCTTCAGTGGATGCAAATTAATCACCTCATAATAAATAACAGTCTCCTTTGGGAATTGTCAGCTCTGTCACCTGAAGTGATGCTTTGAGTGCTTCTTGGATGAGAGAGGATTTAACAAGGTGCAGATCATAAAACAGGAATGCAAAGAATTGTTGGACTGTGCAGCCCTGTGATTAAAAACTGCTTTATTCCCTAATTTGTGCCCACCCTTCACTTAATTGGTGCTAACTCCCATCTCCCCACAAAGCCACTGGCAGAGGTTTTGAGCCCTGTGCCCCAGGGCAGGTTGAGTTCTCAGGAATTTATTCAATGTTTATGCCATCATTTAAGGCACATCTGATCTCCCAGGGGCCAGGAGGAGAGGAAACAGCCCCAGGTTGTGCCAGGGGAGGTTTGGATATCAGGGAAAATTCCTTCATGGCAGGAGTGGTCAGGCTTTGGGACAGGCTGAGCAGGAATCAAAGCAGAAATATTTTCACAATTTAAAGCTTTCCCAGCCCTGGGTTCAGAGGGTCCCTGTGAGGGCTCACACCCTGCAGGATCCCCTCAACACATGATCCCAGAAAATCCCTGCCACCACTCAGAACAGCTCTGCCCAAAGGAAAAAAAAGGAACAGGGAGCAAAGACACGGAGACAGAGCTCCATGATCCCAAGGGATTTATCTTGGCTGGGGTAATGAGCAACAGATGAAACTAATATTGAATAAATTCTGCATGGAGCCAAAAAACAAAAACCATTCACAGTCAAAGTGATGCCAGGGGGGCCCAGCTGGCACCAGGCAATGCCCAGGGCCAGGAGCCACCTTGGGAGGTTTCAGGAATTTCTCCTTCACACACATCAAGACCTCCAGGAATTTGATGCTTTCCTGAATTCCTCCAGCTTCACTTCCTCCCATTCCAGCCCTGGAGTTGATGGGAAAGCAAACTGGGCAATCCTGTCAGAGGGAGTGCAGAAGGGAAAGGGGAAAAAAAGGGGGGGANAAAAGGAATAAAGAAAAAAAAAAAGAAAGGGGAGAAAAAGGGAAAAGGGAAAAAAAGGGGAAAAGGGAAATGCTGGTGCCTGAAGCCTGGCAGGTGCTAAGAACACAGAATCCAGCCCCCACTTTGCCACAGCACAAAAGGAAACAATCATCCCAAGCAATGCTGCTGCACAATAAAACACAATGAGCAGGACTTGCTTTAATAGGCAGCCTCTGTGATTTGTGCTAGACTGAGCTAAGCAGAACAGCCTCAGATGTAATCATCTTTTAAGATGTTATTTCTTCAGAAGAAACTATGCAATTATTTACAAAGAATCATAAACACACCATAAACGTCAGGTTTTCAATTGCCCCTGCACATGCCATCTGTCAAAATAATTTTTACAAACAAATCAAAGTTTGGAAATTGATTTGGCTGCTGCTGGCATGTGCAGGAGGACTGGGACCAGCCTATCTACAAAACCCCCTTCCATTTTAATTTCTCACTCAGTGCCTGGCCCTCCCAGACTGAAGATGAATAAAGTAATCATCCTTAAAGAGCTTTGCCATTTGAAAGGAAATAATTTAAAGAGGACAATTTAGCAGTTACCAAAAAAAACCCATTAAAACTATCCTACTGTATTGTGTCTCACTAATTAAAATGCTTCCAAAAATCAACAAAGAGTTTTGTTTTTTTAATGGGCCACAATGTTTCTTTCTGGAAGCTCTTGTTCCCTCAGCGTGCTTCTTATTGGTTCATTTATTCAAGTCTCAGGAATTCCAAAGGAATCTGACTCTGGATTTCTATGGAATGAAGGAATTGGTGTGATTTGCACTGAATTACAAACCTGGGCTTCACTACAGGCAGTGGAAAAACCTTTCTGCCTCCCCACAGAGTTGGGGACTTCCATGTCTGGAACTCCCAGCTCCCAGAGCTCCTGAATCCCAGCTGGGACAGACTCCAAGGTACAAATCATCAGTGGGACCTTCAGCTCCATGGAAAACGTGTGGATCCCAACAAAAACCCAGTGGATGTGGCACTGGAGGGTGCTGGTTTAGTGCTGGGCTCAGCAGCTCTGGGGGAATGGTTGGATCAATCAATGGCTTTTCCAAACTTCAGGATTTCTATGACCTGGGTATTCATTTAGGCTTTTGTTTTTATTGGGGCCTAATAGTAATTTCCTTGTAATATCTCATATCCATGAAGTTTCCCAGCCCTGCACAGCCTTCCCCTGAAGGGGGAAAGGGTTCAATGATTGCACCTACAACTGCTGGAGGCAGAAATGCAGATGGCACTGCCAAAAGGGATCCAGGATTGGAATTCCAACCTTCCCGGCCACCCCACTGCCTCCCACCCTGCCTGCACCCCCAACAAACTCCCAAATTCTTCTCCACAGGCCTGGAATTTCATCCCCTGTCCAAAGACACTGCATTTTTCCATGCCTTGGCTGAGCTTTACACCAAGATTTACACCCAAAGTGGTGATAATGCACAAAGAAAGAGAGAGAACATCCATAAATGTATCGAGCTCCAAACACCAAAGCATTCTCCATTAAAGTCATGAATGGGGATAATAAAGAGCCCAAAATATTGCTCCATTCCTTTATTAAGAGCTGCAGTGCAAAACAACTGTGAATTCTTTCCTCACCAGGAAAATGCAGTGGCTCCATTTTATATTCAAGCACAGCTGACAATGTCATAAAGCTGCTCCTTTAATGTCTGACCAAAGAAAGTCCACCTTCAGTAGTTAAAATGTAATTTAAAAAATAGAATTTCAGCCTGTTTGAAGTTCCCTCTCCAGGTGAAAAGTCAGTTTAGCTGTTCCACTGAAAAATACTTTCATTGTCAGTGTGACAGAACAGAGTTCCAGCCAGCATGAAAATAACCAATGCCAAAAACTTCTAAAATTGAACTGTACAGATTTTTAATAGTACAGAAATTGGATCAAGCAGAAGGTGAAATTATTCCTATGAACTGATTCTGACACTAATTTCCCTTGGGAATTTCATTCCTTACTTTTTGTTAATTAGTGGAAACAGGTGGTGACACACACCAACACAACTGCGAGGACAATTCAGGGAGAGCACTGATCAATGAGTGAGAGCAGAATTCCCAGTGAGAGCAGAATTCCCAGCTCATCTCCCAGCAGAGGGAAAATCCATCCCTCAACTCAGCCTGGCAAGGTTTCCATGGGCAGAAACCAGGGATTGTGTTCCTGTGAGCTCAGCTCTGCTGCAAAGAGGAAGCCCAAGGAAAATGCCACCAATTTCAATATTCCTTTAAAGTTTTTCCATGTAAGCAGAGGACAGCATTGGAAGCATTTGTCACTGAAACACTGGAAACATGGAGAGGCAGGTTAAGCTGCACCAGGAGCTGCCCAGGAACTGGATTTACTCCCAAAACAGCTCAACTTCACCGCCCTGTCTCCCTCTCCCTCCCAGTGGATGCTGCACAAGGACAGAGCAGGATTCCAGGTACAACCTCCCTGCTCAGGAGCCACAGAAACCTTGGAGAGGGGGAATTCTCCACCTGCTTGGGGCTCCCTCCCTTATTCCCACCACAGAGACACTGGAAAAGTGCTGGATGGGTGAGTTCTCCTGGAATCACAGACTGGTTTGTGCTGGAAGGGACCTTCAAGGTTCTCTGTCCCCACCCTTCCATGGACCAGGCTGCTCCAAGCCCTGTCCAGCCCAATCCAGGGACACCTGGAGCTCATCTTTCCCCTCAAAAGTTCCTCCCCTGAGGGTACAACCACAACTTCAAACTTTAAATTCCTCATTTTGCAGTTATGGAATGTGGTTTTTCTGCTCCAGCTCTACCCCAGTTGCAGGAGACCTTTTAGAGAAAGAGCACCCAAGGTCAGTGGATGGATCACAGAGGTGCTGCTTGCTCCTCCTGTGCCAAATTTAAATAAATAAAATGGTATTTAAAGCACCCAAAGGAAACCAAACCACAGATCCTGCATGTGCTCCCTGGATCTCTCCTCTTCAGGATTTATTAATCCAGACATTCCCCATGGTCCTGGGAGTTCTCTTGCTGACTGTACCACCCAGAGAAAACAACTCCATATATTTAATATGTCATATTTTATTTTTAAATTATATTTTACTTCAGCAATCCCACACCAGTTCTATCCATCACATCAAGGAATTAGAAATCTTGCACGCTATGACTGAGCTGAGATGATTTTTTTTTCCCCTTACCAATATATTAACTATTCTAGAATCAGTATATATAGACATTTCTTTGAATATTCACTCCATGTGTCTCTGGAGGCTTCATTAAAAATTCCACTGCATTTGATTTAAAACATATATTTTCTCCAAACTATTTGAATAAGTAATGAAAGAGAGAAATTCCATCCATTTCATTAATGAAGCCATAAATCAGGGGGCTGAGTTAAGAAGTTGTATTTACTGCTCACCTTGCATTATGAACGTGGGGGAAACCACTGAGCAGTTCCTTCCTCTTGTCAATATCCTAAATAATTCAGGAAGGAATCTCAGATTTTCTCATCCCATTCCCAAATATCTGGGTTTCTATTTGCACCAGAACAGCTTCAAACTAATGGGAGCAGTTTGCCCCAATTAACAATTTATATTCCCAAATATTTCAGGGAAAGATCCATTGGTTTGAGCAAGTTCTTCTAGGCTGGATCCTTTAAAATTCCTGTTAAGCAGGAGCCTCTCAGCCACACTGGGCACTAAAACTCCCCTCTGTGACACTTTTATGATTCCCTGCCCCATAACTCTCCCTGAGAGGGCTCAGGAGCCATTTCTTGCTCCTGATGAACAACTTTGAGGATGAACTTTTAACTCAAGAGTTCTGGAAGCTCTCCTTTAATGCCTTTTCTGTGCCAGTCAGACAAAATGTGAGCAGAGAAGTTGACCCTGCCTGACCTCCAGCCCAGCACTTTCATTAGGAACAGGAGCCAAAGGGCACAGTCCTGAAATGTTACAGCTGGAAAATATAAAATTTTTACCACAGAACTCATTAGGACGTGGTTTGATGTATTTAAACCTCGGGACAAGCTGAAATTGGGATTGTTTTCTTTCCCCCCACCAGTATCAGAGTGGGGAGCATCACTCTAAAGAAGGGAAAAAATAAAAGACCCTTGCAAATTAAATTAAAGGTTGCAGTCAGGACCATAATTTATTAATGAAGACAGAGCAGCCTATGGCCAGGACCTTAAATCCTGGTTTATGATTATGACAAAGCTGATCTTTAATTGCACCAAGCAAAGCCTCTTTGTCTCCTTTAGCTCACAGCAACATTTAGTGCCTTCCCTGCAAAACTCAGACAAGAAATGAGCAGAGCAAGGCTCTGGTTTGAGCAAAACTCTTCTGCAGCTGCTGTGAGGATTAAAGAGGAGGAGTTTGGAGGAGTTAAGCCTGGCACTAAAGGCTGCTTAATTGCATTATAACAAAAATGAAATGGTTTTACATGTCAAGCTTTACTTGGCATTATTGACTGTCAGTTGTCACGAATCCATATGTATCACCTTTCCCTGTTCATTAATCAAATGCATTCTCAAACCCCACTCTGCAGCACTGAATTACCACAAAACATTCCCTAGCAA
This sequence comes from Aegithalos caudatus, assembly GCA_013389925.1. NCBI lineage: Eukaryota > Metazoa > Chordata > Aves > Passeriformes > Aegithalidae > Aegithalos > Aegithalos caudatus. The sequence goes on from WEIU01004448.1 coordinate 33,133, forward strand.
GTCATCTGAGCTTGTATTTCTACTAATTAATTGTGCTCATTTTTGCACAATACATAATAATTATGAGCTGAGTAGAACTTGCACCCATCCTCCTGTTCAATAGATTAGCATAAGCAAATAATATTTTAAATTATTTCCTTTGTGGATATGTTTTAGTTTTAATTGTCAGCTCTTTCTCCATGATATAAGGAACCAATAGGCTCTTCCAGAGGAAAGGGAATTCTTTGAGATTCCCTCAATCTTTGCAGTTGAACATGCCCAGCATATTTAGCTCCTGGGATTGTTCAGTTCATCCCCTCCTGTGCAGATGCAAATTCCAGCCCAGCTCCAGAGCAACCTGTGAATTCCCATGTTCCACAAACTGGGGCAACAAGAACTTGCAGAAGAGACACAAAAAATGGGTTCATTTTTTTCTCCATCTGGCCATGAGAACCAACTGGAAATCACACCTGGAATCACAAACCCACTGCTGATGTGGTGTCTTTGCACCTGAACCCCCTGGAGGTGCAGCTTCAACACAGCCCAGGTAAAATCCACAATGCCAAATTTAAAAGGGTAAGAAATTGTTTGAGAAAAACTCCCTGGAAGTGCTTGAGGCCAGGCTGGATGGGACCAGGAGCAAACTGGTCTAGGGGAAGGTGAAGAGTGGAAAGAGCTGGTCCTGGATGTCCCCTCCAAACCAAACCCTTCCATGATTTTATGAACCAAGAATTTCCTGAGCAACCTCCCAGATCTTTTCTTTGTAATCCACAGCACACAATCCATGTGGAGGATTCCCCCTCTGTGTGGAGGAGCACCAGAACAGGGCAGGACAGAGCATCCACAGTGCCAGGAAAAAGCTCTTTTCAAACCAAACACACCCCACAGTCACCCACAGCCACAGCAGCTGAGAAACTGCAAGGCAAGTGCTGACCTGAGAACAGGCAACAGAAAATCTCTGGAGTGGGAAAATGAAGACAAATCTTCCTGCTTTAGACAGTTTTTCCATAGAAACAGCTGCCCTGAGAAAGCAGCTTTGTGCATCTGCAAGGACCTCAGCTGTGTCAGGGCAGCCACCTCCACCTGGAGTCCAACTGCTCCATGTGCTTGCTCAGGGCATGTGAAAAACCTTCCAGGACCTGAAATATTCCATCTGAAGAATTATTTCCCAGAGGATTCATTTCCATGCAGGTGGAGGTGTCCACCTACAGGTGTCCCACTAAAACCAGCCCCACTCAGAGCTGCCAGGGCCCCAGGGACACTGCAGGGACCCAGCTGTCACCAGATGTGGTGGGCTCACCACAGCAGCCACTAATTCACTCTGCTGACCAACCTGGCCTTGGGCTCTCTGCTTTCTGCTCTCCCTGCAAGGCACCCGTGGTGCAGCACTGCTCACTGCCCTAAATCATGGCATGGCTTGGGTTAGGACATGGAAATTCCAATTCCAACCCCCTCCCACCATCCCAGGCTGCTCCAAGCCCCAATGTCCAACCTGGCCTTGGGCACTGCCAGGGATCCAGGGGCAGCCACAGCTGCTCTGGGCACCTTGTGCCAGGAATTCCTTCCCAAAGTCCAGCCTAACCCTACATTATCCCAGTTTAAATCATGCTACTTATTAGCAACTCCTTCTCCAGAACAAAGCAGACAGAACTCTCTTCTCCCTGGCTCAGGGAACACCTTTGGGATGGAGATCTCCTGCTTTTGGTGATATTATGTGGCCCCAACAGTCCCAGTAAATCAAGTGATGTTGCTTTCCTCCCTCTCTTGTCTACAGAGACAAAACTGAGGTTTCTTCATCTCTCTCACCACTCACAAAGCCTTTCATTACATTTTTCTAGGCACTTTTGCTGCTTTTTTCCCAATTTCAGCTGACTACATTCCTCCCCTTGCTAAGAGCCTGCTGTCCCTCATTTTCTTTGATGCCATCATGGACACTCCAAGCTCATTACAGAATGGAAGTTCCCCTTCTGTGTTGCTTTGGGAAGTACCACAACTTTAATTATCAGCAAAGAGGGCTGACACCATTTGAGATCTGTGTCTGAGCAGCACCTGAGCCTACAGACAATGAAACTGCTGCTCAGCTCTGCTGTCACCCTGTCACCAGAGCTGCCACTGAGCACATCCCTGGCAAGGACTACACAGCATGAACAGCCTGCAAATGGTGAAGTGCAGCTCTGCAGATCTGTCTGAAATGAGCAAATGCAAAAACAACCAGGATTCAGAATGCCTGGGTGGCACAAATGTTCTGTTTACCCAGGCACCCATCAAATAAGTGCTGAATAGGGCTCCTTTCAGGGAAACTTTTGCTTCAGCTTGCAAGTGTTTTAACAAGCCCTTTGAGCCTCCCCTTCTGGTGTAAATTCCCTTATTTTTAGAAAAGACAATTAGTCTTGGACTTGCTTGTGACTAAGCACCTACAGGCACGTCCAAATCTGCAAGAAGAACCACAGAGAGGTGTGTATTTCACAGCCTGGTGAAACAGAACTTTTGGGAACACATCACATGGGAAGCAGGAAATCAAGCAAGCACAGCTGGGTAAGCAGCATCAGTATTTCTCTGAGTCATTGGCTTATTTTATACATCTAATATCTGGGAAAGACAGGTTCATTCCAGCACATTGGAGACATCCCTCTGGCTTCAGGTGAGCAGAAATTGGCAGTTGTAAATACTCTGGAATCCTCCAGTGTTTTACAGGGCGTGTGAATGAGCTCAGAATTCTTTTTTTTTTTTAAAGTTTTGTCCCTGACCTCTTGTGCCAAACACTGCAATTTTAAGACTCCTGCTGCATTGCATTAAGCTGAACTTAAATGTCCACTGAGAAGGACAGCTTTATTTTTCTGATGCCCACATCAAAGCTGATAATGGGCACAACCATTAAATGCTGATCTTTCCAAATCTGAGCCACAGGCTCTCATTGGCTCCCACCTCAGAACACTCATTTCAGCCCAGATTTTATAATATCAGTTGAAAGGTTTAGGACCCAGCATAAAGAAAAGAAACGCAAGAGACCAAAGATGAATTAAACATGGAAAAAAAGTTACACAGCGGCTTGAAATTTTTATCCAAGTCCCCAATGTGACCTTCTCAGGGAATTCAGGAGCAGCCCTGATAAATCTGAGCCAATTCCTCCCCCATTCCCCAGGGATTGAGGCCCTTCCATGGAATTATTTGTGTGCCCCACTCCAAGGGCTCTGAGGGTGGGGTTTGTTGCAGAATCTCCTCTTTTGAAAAGGTTTCTTGTGCCCAAAACATAGCAATGAAAGGATTGCATGACTCAAGAAATCAATGCCATCCCACCCTTTTACTTCTTCCCATCCCACCAATAATTTAGTTGTTTTTTTTTTCCCTAGGATAGGCTGAGGGTTCTTACAAATCAGTATTTCAAATGATTTTATCAGCTCAACTGACTGTAAAGAGAAGGAAAAAGGGGGAAAGGACCAAAGGAAAGTTCATCCCTGCTTTTACTCCTGCTTCATTTTGGGAGAGGATGTAAATTTCTGCATCTTTACCAGCCATAAAAAGTGATTTAGTGAGCCAAGGAAAGAAAAAAAGAGAAGATTCAACAATTAAAGAACTCAGGCTTGTTTAATTTATTTACTTTTCCAGCAGCTTCCACTTAGACCTTCAGCTCGTTACTCATCTGGAGTTTTAAAAAGTGCAGATTTAGCCCTACTGTAGCAAGTGGAACTTGGCAAATAGATCTTTAACTTTCTTTCTGGGTTTTTTGTTTTGTTTTTTTTTTTTGTTTGTTTGGGTCATTTTGTGAGTTGGTTTTTGGGTTTTTTTGCTGATGTTGTTCTTGCTGCTGTTTTTAAGTCACTTAAGGTAATAAGAAGATAAATCAGCAAGGAGAGACTCAGTCACAATAAAAGAACTCCAATTTTTAGGGCTCCAGTAAGAAATTTTTTTAACTTTCTTTTGTTAAGACAATTTGGGATTCATTTTTTTTTAATTTTAACTGAAGCTCTCCAAATCCAAAGTGCCTGAAGCAATAACTGACCAGGCATTAAACTCACCTTCAGGTGCTGCTATAAACATGTGCATTCCTAATTTAGTGGATTTGTTATTAAAGCTTAGAACAACTTAATTGAGTATTCACTGAGAAGAGGGTGATTTTTGAAGTTGATTTTATATGTCAGAGATATTTGGGGTTTTCCATGTGACATAATTAACCCAAACCCCTATGAAATCTAAAGATTTCAGGTAAAATTCATAAACTAAACATTTGTTATCCTGAAGGATACAAATAATTTAAGTCCTACAAAATAAAGAGAAAAGCACTTGTTTTCTAGAAACCAAATGCTGGTGCTTTCACATTTTATCTTGGCACAACAGAAAAAAAAAACAATCTTTGAAAGGTTTTCTGAGTGAACTTTGGGAGAAAGTTAAACTCGAGTTATTGATTTGGAAGCTGGCCTGCTAATCTGGTTTTATTTAAAGGCAGAAATAACTCTGCCTGGCTGATAATCTACTTGTCTTATATTCTACAACTCCTGCAAGAATTTTCTTGCTCATGCATAGATTGTGTCTTATCTAGCCCTGACTGAAGTCAATAGCGAGCTGCTTGTTTGTTTTTTAAACAGCAGCTGCACTGGGTATCTCCAGGGAATGAAAAAAGTGAAAGGATTACAGTTTTGACCCATTAAAATTGATTTATTAGAGGGATTTTTTTTTTCCCCCCTCCTATTATGTCTAAGTGATGAATTGGTTTCTCAAGTTAAGGCTCTGTGAAAAACTGATTTGTCAATTGCAGGCTGACCAAAAAAAAAAATTGGAAAATTACCCACTTCAGTTAAAATATGCAATGATTTGTGTGGTTTGGTCTTTCCTTCACAGATGTGAGAAAAAAAAAAAAAAAAATATATATATATATATGTATTGCCAGGATGTTTCATGGTGGACAAGAAGGGAATGTAAGACTGAAGGAGGAGCAGAGGACTTTGGGTATGACATTGACCCTGAGAGCAGAGCTGGGCACCCTTTCTGCCTTGGAGGGACCCAAAAAAACACCAGGAATTAGAAAGAGGAGGCAGCAAAGCCCAGAAGTTATGACATCTCTCAAATATATATTAAAAAAAAAAAGTAAAATGCAGTTCTTGCCAGTACTTTTCCCCCCAACTCTCCTATCTCCCTAAGATGCTGCTTGTGCCTAATCCCAGGAATTCCAGGGAACAATACCAAAGGGAAGGAGCAGAGCAGTGAGGAGGATTTTAGCAAGGTGGGAAAGGAACTGAGCTGCAGCCTTGTCCTGCAGGAGTGGGAATGCTTCAGGCACCAAGGACATCTGTCCTTGGCCTGGGACAGGGAGGGAATCCCACTCCAGTGGGTTCTGCTGCCTCAGGCTCTGACCTGCAGGGCAAAGCACAACACCAAAGTGAGAGCTGGGACTGAGAAAACATCACTCAGGAGTCTGGGGAGGGAAACTGAGGAAGGATATACAGAATTTATCCTTTGTTTGGGAGGGATGAAGGGGTTTTTCTCACAACAGTGAATGGTGGCAGCACTGATGTCCCCAGGAAAGGAGCAAACACCTGGGCACACATTCCCTGTGGAATTCTGCTCACCCCAGAGCAAAGACAACAGCAAACAGTACAGACAGCCCTGCCCCAAACAGTAGTAATAATAAAAAATAAATGAATAAATAAATAGTAATAAAAATAATACAGATTCTTTTAAAATAATAATAATAATAAAGACTCTTAGAATACTGGCTGCAAAACCTATCAAGAATTCAGCCCAGAGTGACACATTTGGAATCCTAACACTGAAAACTTGGGTGAGCCCAGGGCATGCCCAGTCTCAGCACAGGGCACAGAAGATCCCAGCCATGGAGCCTTTGTGCCACCATCCCTGGCATTCCAGAAGCCCAGAATCTCCCTGTGGGAAGCTCTGTGGTTGTGTGGAGTGCCCAGGGATGCCCACAGGAGCTTTCAGTGCTGTTTTCCAGCAAACCAGGGCCACTCTGGGCTGGGGCTCTCACAAGGAGGAAAGTCCCACTGAAATTTCTCCAACCAAACTCAAAAAAAAAAAAGTGCCAATGGTGCCATCTCCCAGCCAGAGGGACAACCCAGGGTTTGGAGACCCCAAAGCAGGAGTCCTGCACACCACAGGCAGCCCCTGGAATTCCCACTGCCACCTCCCATCCCAAACTCACCCTGCACCACCTCTCCCCCTGCTCCAAGGTTCATCAACACCCCCAAACCCCTTTTAACTCCCACTGGTCCAACCTCTGAGATTGGATTCCACTCACTGCCTTTTTTTCTTTTTTCTCCCCCTTGTGATAGATGTCATTTCAATAAATAGGAATAATCTGAAAATTGGTTCTCTCATCTTTACCAACAACAAGTACTTAGAGGCACGTTGAGAGGATTAGTTCTGAAGTAGTCTGAAAATGTCAAGTGCTTATTAATTATAAGTTAATTGGAGCTAGAATTACATTATGGTAAATAACAATAAATTACCATAGCTGATAGGCAAGCAGGAAGAAGATTTTGAACAGCATTATACAGGCTCTGAACAAAGCTTTGGAAAAAACAAAGTCTGACTGTGGCATTCAGTAAATTCACTTCTACAGAGAATTCTTATGGATGTGGAGAATGGAAAATTATTTCTTCTCACCTGTCAGCTTTGGTTCACTGTTGGTTTTCTCTGATCTCTGGCCTGGAGCAAAAGGCCTCCATGACTTTTAGGGAGGAGAACAAGCTTTAGCATCAATTCCTCTCAGCTGAGAGCCTCTCAGGGAGCACCATGGAGGATCAAGTGTTCCTGGAAAACACCTCTATCCTGCAGTGAGAAGAACAGAAGCCTCAGCACTTGTGATGTCTGCAATAACCCAGGTGAGTGGGTACAGCTGAGTGGATTTTAAAAAGTGAACTCTTTCCCCTGCAGCTGAATCCCCACTCTGAGCTCCACCTGTGCTCAAAGGCTGCAGGCAGGAGAGCCCCACAAGGGAGTGAAAAAAGGCAAAAAAGGCAAAAATCACCCCACAAATGAGTTTGTGCTGCCAGCCCCAGCAGACACAGCCAAAGTTCAGGTGGTGCAAACCCCCCCCATTCCCCTCCCTCCATCCCTCCTGGAATGGGGGCAGAGGATTTTGTGCAGGCTCTGTGTGAGCACATTCAGGACTGCACCAGGAGCAAAAGGAGAGCTGAGGGATGTTCAGGGCTGCAGGGAATACTGCTCAGGCTCAGAGGGTGGCATCAGTTCCTGCTGGATGTGAAACCCCCTGCTCAGGGCTGGGAGACTTTGGGAAGAGCAAATGATGAGATGTGGGAGAGCTCCAGGACCTGCTGCCCACCAACCCCGAATTTCAGCACCCCAGCTTCTCCCCCTCTACAGTTCCATGGAGATGTCACAGAGCATTCTGCATTTATCATTATATTATTATGCTGAAATGAAGATTAAGTTTCTTTTCCTTTCTAAGCAAGCTCATGGGAAATTATTTCAGACAATGGGCTACCATAATTCTGGAGAAAACCAACTTTTTTAATCCCTTTTGGCCTTTAAAACCATCCTTTAGCAAGAGAGGATTTTTATGTTGTTTGATGCCTGAAGTTCATACCTTAAACTAGCCAGTAGTTAAGCCTCTTAACAAAAAGAAATGAAAAAAACTTTATAGATCAGAAAGGTTATTGGCATCAATATTCTAAATCACATTTTGAGACTGTATGAACCAACTAAATGCTCCAACTGAGCCAAACAGCACATTTACATTTAATATTATGAGAGGAAATACTGTGCTTATTTCAAAACTGGTACTAATTTATATATAAAAAGATATTCTGAACGAGTCCTGAAGTGACTGAAGAGTGCAGCTCATTCAAAACACAATTAAATAGAATGTATCACTAATACTCCAGGATTTCAAAACTGTTACTATTTATAAAGATATTCTGAACCAGTCCTGAAGTGACTGAAGAGTGCAGCTCATTTAAAACACAATTAAATAGATCACCAATATTCCAGAATTTCAGAACTGTTACTATTTATAAAAATATTCTGAACGTGTCTCAAGTGACTGAAGAGTGCAGCTTATTTAAAACACAATTAAATAGAACATATCACTAATATTCCAGGATTTCCTTTCCCTTTTGTTTAACTCTGGCCTGCAATAGAAAAGAGCCTTTCACTCTAATTCTTTCAGCTGCTGCAATAATTCCCTTGTTTCTGAAGCATTACCAGCAGATTAATCCTAAGTGCCTTTGCAGGGCCACAGGAACAGCAGTGAAGTGAAAGGGAGCAGATTCCCCCTGGAGCTCTGTCCTCACTGGAGATTCCAGCACTGGACACGGGCTTTTCCCCAGGATTTGGATGATTTCTGCTGTGTGGGGATCACAATTCCACAGCTCTGTGGCCCATGGAGCTTTAAATTACAGCAGCTCCTGTGCTGGAGACAAGGAGCAGTCAAATTCCTTAATTCCTTGGTAAAAGCTCTTCTGCTTTATTTTCTGAGCATCCTGGCCAAGACCAGTGGCAGCCTGGTGGAATTCATGATCTCATCAGAGCAGCACCATGACACAGCAGCCCATTCCCTGTGGGACACAAAAATCACGTGGGGATGGGTGAGAAGGATAAATTCACTGGTTCAACAAAGCTGGAGTGACACAGGGGGGGCTAAATTTGGTATTAACACACAGGGCCCTCAGCTCAGGGCTGGGAAAACAAAGGCAACTCATGAGGAAGGAGCAGAAGCCATTTCAGCTGAGTATTACAAATTATTTGTCTTCTGAAAGTGACTCCCAGGGGAGGGAAAGACTCCTCAAGGAATGGGCACAGCCTGTGGGAGCTCCAGGAGAGCTTTATTTTAATTATTTATTTTATTTTATTGGGATAACACTCCCAGGGATGCCCAGGGTGGGACTGTTGGGGTCTGTGCAAGGCCAGGAGCTGGGATGATCCCTGTGGGTCCTTTCCAGCTCAGCTCTGTGATTCCATGAAAAGAATGGCTGTATTAGAGAATATGGAATAACCTGGGAGAAAACTCACTGACACTTCACATCAAACAGCCAGAGCCTAATTTAGAAATTTCTGGGCTTTAAGCTTTACAGGGTAGGAGGAGGGAGAAATCATTCTGCAACTTCTCAGATCATCTGTCTCCAGCCTTGAAAGAAATGCCATAATATGTCAGTCTGTGCATTGATTGGCACTGCACAATTTGCACCAAACCCTCTGTCATGCCAACTTCATTACTGGAGCTGCCTAATTAGAGGCCACACAGCCTGATGGCACACAGAGGTTACCCAGGGACAAAGTGGGTAAGGGCCTGGTGAGATGAGGAATTTTCTTTCTGGGAAGGAAAAAGAAGAAAAAAAATCAGAACATGGTGATTTTGATATCATACCTTTATCAGGAATTTAGCACAGACTTCCCACTGAGCATATTTGTCCCAATTTTTATTCAAAAAAATGCACAGAATCACACAATGGTTTGGGTTGGAAGGGATATTAAAGATCATTTTTTAGCCCCTGCCATGGACACCTTCCACTATCCCAGTGTCCAACCTGGCCTTGGGCACTTCCAGGGATCCAGGGGCAGCCACAGCTCCTCTGGGCACCCTGTGCTGCTGCCCCATAATGAGAATCACTTTTTATCCATTGTTATAAAAACCTGCAAAAGGGAAAGGCACAACTGTTTTTATAGCTTTGAGACAGAACACACTGGAGGCCTAAGTCCTATTCCAGACTTTTTTTTTTCTATTATTAACTAAATTTCACCAGGCTTGGGAAAACGCCCTTTGACTTCACAGGCATTCCAAAAAAAAATTAAATAAATGAAAAAAAAAACAACCAAAACCCCCAAATCTCCAGTATCAAACCAGTTCCCAAAGCTTAAAAGCAGCCACAAAAAATCAATAGCAGGCAAAGAAATCACCCTCCTCCTTAAAACAGCTCTGCAAAATGCTCTTGAACCACAGAGGAGTTGTGAGAGCGGGGAAGAGTCCCAGGGCACAGAGGGAGGTGCTGGGGACACTGGGCTTGGGCTGCCACGTGTCCAGGTGTCACACAACAAGGCTGGCTGTCATTTGGGAATGGGAATGTCATTTGGGATGGGGAAATCTCCCTCTGGTGCAGCCTGGAACAGATTAACATCCTTGTTAAGGGATGATGGAGCATCATGGCAAGGAAAGGCAGGGACAAGACAAGGGGGAATGGCTTCAGATTGACAGGTTTGGATGGGATATTGGGAAGGAATTGTTCCCAGGGTGGAGAGGGGCTGGAATAGAATTCCCAGAGAAGCTGTGGCTGCCCCTGGATCCCTGGAAGTGTCCAAGGCCAGGCTGGACAGGGCCTGGAGCAGCCTGGGACGGTGGAAGGCGTCCCTGCCCATGGAATGGGTGATTTTCCAGCTCTCTTCCCACCCCAACCAGAGTGGGATTCTCTGCTCCTGACTCAGAGAGCTCTGCCTCTCTCCCTGCCAGCAGGAACACCAGGATCCCCACAGTGTTATTTTAATCAATGCTTCTTTTCACTGATCTCTCCAGCAAAATTACAGCCTCACTTTGCTCTTCCTGAGCTGCCAACACTTGGAATTCTACAACTGGTGGCTGTTCCATCCCCGCCTGTGCACACACAAACCCCGGGCTCATCAGCTCTCTTTGTTCCCACTGACTCATCCCATTCATGTCTCCCATCTGCTGGAGGATTTCTCCCAGGGAAGGAAGGGATCCATCCCCCTCCCTCAGCAGGCTGGGCTCTGCTCCCAGCAGGAGCTGCCCACCACAAGGTGAGCAACCCCACGGAGCATCCAGCGGGGAAAGTTCAGTTCCCAAACAGGGAACAGCCTTCCAAAACAGATCTGTGAGTCCCACCAGAAAGGTGATACCCATGGGGGACAATTCCCTGCACAAACCTTTCTGAAGGCAGATCAATTTTCCATTCTAATCCCAGAACACGTCCCACGAGAAGTCATCCATCCACAGGAGACCTCTTTGATTTTTTCCACTTCTGAGGAAAATAATTCCTCAGTGCTTACCTGCTGCTCCCACAGCCATAAAACCAAATATTTTTGTGCATTTCTGGGCAAGTTTATGTCCTGAAACAGCCTCAGGATTACCTCATAAAGCACCACGAGCCTGCTTTGTAACTCCTGCTGAAGTCAATGGCCACTCTTACACAAATGCTAATGGTTTGTTCCACGGATATTTCCTTATAATATCACAGCAGCTGCATGGAATTAAAAAAAAAAAAAATCACTCCTATTGGGGCTGATGGAGCCATTTAGATAAAGAGGGGAAACTGCTGAGGTGGCTTTTTTGGGTTTGTTGCTAAAGCTTTTTATGGGAAGAGAGATGACAAGGTTCCTTGAGGTCACTGCATTCCAGCTGCCATTTCCAGTGGTTCAATACCTCCAACCCCTAGAGCTTGGCTGAAATCCTACCTGGGACAAGCAGCTTAAGATAAAAATAATAATAAATTTAAA
>WEIU01004448.1:44541-65218 GCA_013389925.1 Aegithalos caudatus
ATTAATTAAATGTATTTCTCTGGGTTCAAAACTGCTCAGTTATTCCAGGCCTACTCCCTCCTTCCCTGCTGCTCTCCCCAGCTGCTGCTCCAGCAGGAGGGAGGAAGAGGAGGAGTGGGAAGCGAAGGCCATGGCACAGCTCCTCCTTCCCCCCTGGCTCCACAGCTTTATTTTAGATTAAGGGGGAAAAAAAAGCTCTAAAATAAGGAATATCTGCATCTAATGATGCAAAGCTGCTCTAACAGGGTGTTAAAAAGGGGAATAATGGCACTTGGGGACATGGTTTAGTGCTGGACATGGTGGCTCTTGGACTCCATCTTAAAGGTCTTTTCCAACCCTGACAATTTATGATTACTGATCCCTAATGCCTTTTTTATTTTTCATTTTTTCCCCCTCATCTCTTCAGTAAATCAACAGAGTAAGGGGTTTGTGACAGGGAACATTTTTTCAGTTCTTCAGTTGTATTTTTAGAGTTCAGGGTTTGGTTGGTTTTAATTTTTAGGCCTTTTTCTGTGACTACAGGATTTGATAAATCACACTGGATCTGCCAACTCAAACTGGACCAGTCCAGGGTTTTGGAATCTCAACATTTTCAAGTGTTGAAATATTATTTTTTCCACTCAATGGGTTCTCCATCACTGCTTCAACTTTTTTATTGTGATCAAGTCAGAAAAGACCTTTAAGGTATTTGGTAAAAGTGATTTCTTTCACCTTGATAATTCAAAATGTTTTGCAAGGAACAGCTTGCAAATGTTGTTGACGTTGGGAGTCAAAATCTGAGGAAATAGGATTTGGCTATTTGGCAAGGAAAATCTGCTTTTCCAATTCAGTAAATTCAAATTTAACAGAAAACTTTGACTCACTTGGCTAAAATGACTGGGATATTTCTTTGGCCTGCTCAAAATTTACCATCTGATGGCTTTGCTTTCCATATAAAGCAAGAGTGTGGATTATAATTCAAATTAAAAGATTTAATCTCATCTGCTTTGTCCTTTCCCTTCATAATCTGCACAGCCAGACTGAAGGGCAGAAGCTGGTTTTGAAGCACTATTTTAACATGAAATCACTGTGTCCATCAGAATTTCCAGCTTTGCAGGATGCACAGTTGCTCTGTTTGTGAGGGGAACAGCAGCAGAGATACAGGTGCTGATCCCCCCCCCAAATCCTTTTCAGTGCAAATCTTGCAAATGAAACTCGAAAATAAATAAACAAAAAATTAATTTAGTACCTCAAACAAAGGCCAACATTTGCATCTGAAACCAGTCCCTCTGCACTTAGGTAAAAAAGTGTATAAATAGGAGGAAATGCAAGTATGAGGAAAAGCAGAAGTCCTGGTGGGTGTTACATTGATTTTCCTATGGAATTAAATGTTATTCATGGACATAAGTGGCACAATTATAAAGAAGGATCCTGAATAAACCACACATCTTTAAAGGCAAATATTTCAGCAATTACACCAGGATTTCTCTCCCATGAGGAGAAACCACAGCACAAGGAAAATCAAGGAATTCTGATTTTGTTTGCTCCCTGCCAGAAGTGGAAGCCACCACCCCAAAGACAAGCAAGAGCCAAAGGTGTCACCTGCCACGAGGAACAATTACAGCAACAAAAGAATCAGGAGAAGCTTTCCCTGTTTTTGTCACCAGCCTGACACAGACACACACTCAGGGACAAATGATGTGCTTTGAACTTCCAAAATATTCCCATTCCCCCCCCTGGTAAATGATGATTTTTGTGCTGGCATTGTCACAACACCTTCAAGTCAAGTCTGTTAAGCTCCATCTGCACACAAACATGATGCTGTACTAAGTTTATGTCAACAAAAGTGAGTATTTCAAAAGCTCTGACTGTTAACAGCAATAATCATCCTCAGAGGATCCAGAGCAAGCCAAAGAATCAGAGCAAGTAATTCCTGCCACATACAATGATTAACTTCTGAGCCTGGAAAAGCCAGAATAAAAGTATTTAAAATATTCAGAATATCTCAGAATATCTAGAAATTAAATCAAGAGGTTTGGAATTCTTCATTCTGGATCATGTCTCCCCACTGTCAATGGAAATTTTCCAGTATTGACCCAGCCAGTGCTGGACATGAAATAAAAATCCTTATTGGTAATGTAATGGTGTTTCACACAAAATCTGCAGCTTGTCCTTGTTACTGATGAAACTTTCCCTGCTGCCTGCTCTGTGGATTTCAACAAGGTGCATTTTAATCACTCATTAAAGCCAGTATTGATAATGCACCGTAACATTAAAGTGAGACCCAAAAACCCCTTCTAAACACTGATACTACAAAAAAAACCAAAAAACAAAAACAAACCAAAAAACAAAAACAAACCAAAAAACAAAAACAAACCAAAAAACAAAAACAAACCAAAAAACAAAAACAAACCAAAAAACAAAAACAAACCAAAAAACAAAAACAAACCAAAAAACAAAAACAAACCAAAAAACAAAAACAAACCAAAAAACAAAAACAAACCAAAAAACAAAAACAAACCAAAAAACAAAAACAAACCAAAAAACAAAAACAAAAAAAAAAACAAAAAAACCACAACCAACCAAACCCAAGAAAGTTTAGAAATTTACCAGAAGTTAGGAGAATACTTAACTATTAATGGCCTCACTTAGATGTGGCACCAAGGGATGTGGTTTAGTGCTGGACTTGGCAAGGTTTGGTTTTGCTTGGACTCCATCTTAAGGGTCTTTCCCAAGCTAAATGATCCCCTGAACCTGTGATAATTACATTAATGCATCCTGGCAGTCACCAGTGCAAAGAACAGGCAGCAAAAGGGCCTTAAACTGGGATAATTTGGAATAAAGTCCACCTCCTGAATTTCCCAAAGCACTGAACAGCCTCTTCACATCCCAAAGGTTGGGTTTAAAAATGAAGATTTCCTTTCTTCCAGTTGGATACATCCTGTTTCCACTCTAAGAGAATGAAAATCAGCACATCCATGGGCTGTTTTCCACCTTGAACACAATTAAATGTTGTTTGGAGGACTGTAAAAAGATTTCTGCACCATTTTACCAACCAGGTGAAGTGAAAATACCAACACCCACTTGAAGGATTTTTCCTGGGCTTAAGAGTTCCCCTCAAAGTGTCATAATAACCCATTTATTTAGATTGTTTTAATTCACTGCTTCAGTAAACACCCTGAAATCTTAATTTTTATTGAAATCAGCCCAGATGTTTTGTTTTCTCTATTTCAGCAGCTACAAAATGTGAGAGTGCAGCTGAATTCCTGTTTCCTGGAGAAGAACATCCTGAGAGGCTCAGGGATGAAGCAAATCCCTCCTTCCCTCCACAGCCTGAACAGGGAAAAAATGCAAAATTCCACACCTGTGGTTCCACCCATGGCAGCAGAAAAGGAAATTTGGGTCAAGCAGAGCGGGTGATGAAGGCAGGAGAGAAGATTTCCTTTTCCATCCCTCTCAATTCCTTTCTTTCTCATGAGAGAAGAGGAAAAACTTCCCAACTTTCAGCAAGAGGGCACTTGGGAAAGTTTTAAAAATTGCCATTATCACTGTGACATTGACTTTTAAACCAACCCCTCCATCCAATTAATTTGCTGCTTCAGATCTTGCAAATGAAACTTGGAAAAAAAAGCAAATGGAAGGACAATGATTCGTGGTTTTGTTGTTATAAACATCCAAATAGTCAGAGATCCCAACAAAGTCAGGGAGTTCCAGAGCAGGGACTTTAAAGGAGAGCAAATCCCCATGCACAGAGATTACAACAGCTTTGATGTGCCTCAAATAATCTGTATTTTTCCTTAAAAGTTGAAAAGAATCTGCTTTAGAGAATAGGCATCTTTTGACAAACAGCAATCTCCCCCAAATTTTAATTGTGTGTATCTGTAATGCAAATTATGCTAATAACTTAATAGCTAAAACATTGCTATTATTGCCAGCGCCAGATAAGTGAAAATAATATTTATAATCGAAGCTCACACAGAGACAGAACTTATAAATATTCCAGTTAATTGGCCCAAGTCATCTCTTTGTGACCATTAACCTCTGATTTTCAAATTAGCTCCAGATGGGTTTGGCCTGAAAAATGATGTGAGGAAACTGCTAATGGAAATATCCAAATGTAAAAACAGATTTACAAATCTGCTGTGGCACGGCCTCGTGTGAGTGACTGAGATTTCCCACCCAGCTGGCATTTGGGATGTTGGGACCGGCCACTGAGGGAAAACTTGTGGGAATAAAACATTCCCACCTGCCTGCTTTGATGTGTTCTTTCCATTTATCACGTCAGGAACTGCTGGGAGCTGCCAGAGCCACATTAAAGCTCACAAGGTGTTCCCAGACATAACCACAGGGGAGGAGATTGTATTAAAATAGATTAAAATATATTTTGGGACCTTTTTTCAGGTTCCAAGACAGGGCTGACTCCACCCCTTGGAGATCATCCTGAAGGGAAAATCAAGTTTGCAGCCCACCCCTCCTCCTTCTGGATGAAGCCTCCAATGCTTCATTGAGGGAATTTTGGGGTTACCTACAAACAGAGGCCAAATTGAGGGAATAAGAAGCATTTGTATTCCTGGAAGGGCCCCCAGGCCCATTCAGGGCACACAAAGCCCCCAGGGCTGCACCCAAAATGGGCCCCGGGGCACGGGGTTCACCCTTGGATCCCTTTGGGCCATTTGCACTTTGGGCTCCATCTCCCAATGACAGCCTCAGCAATGAACTCACTGAGCACAAGTTTTCCTCCCCAGCTCCCTTTGGTTTGCATCTCTCAGGCCTGAGGCAGGGAGGGGCCCTCGATTGCCAGGCCTGGAGAGGAATTGTTGTGTCTGCCCAAAATGGGGAAGCAGCAGCTGACCCTGAGTGTGGAGTTTGGAGTCACACACTGGAGGGCTGCAGGGCTACAAATGGGTGGGAAATGGGAAAACTCAAATCCTAAAGCATCAATTGAAGCACGTTTTTCCGTGACAAAGTTACCTTTGAGAGTTTTCCAGCACGCTCAGACATTCCCCAGTGACCATTAGAATTAAACTGCAGAGAGAGGAAAGCCAGGGATGCACCTTGGAAATTAAAAGTGCAGGAAGAGCAGCTGACTGCTACATCTTATCACATTCTATAAAATAAACAGAAGATATTCACAGACACATTAAAACATCACAATGAGACAGGGAGGAGGAAGTGACAAGATTAATCCATTTATTTCAAGCTGCTTTAAGGCAGAGCTAATAATCTATTTTTCATTACATGGAGTCAAACTTAATAACTGCATTTTAAACAAATTAACTTCCTGTAATGTGTCTCTAATAAAGAATTAGGTTAACAAAACATGATCCAACTTGGGGATTATTTTTTTACTTTTTTTTTCCTTCTGTATGCATCACAAGTTTGAATAACTAGTCCAGTAATTCCTAAGTATCCACTGCTAGCAGATGAAAATCCAAGAAATTTCTCTAAAAGGTTTTTTGGGTTTCTTTTTTTGGGTTTTTTTGGGGAGCTGTTTGGTTGGTGGTTTTTTTCTGGGTTAAGCCTTGTTTGTGTATTTCTGTATTAATTTAAGACTTAAAGCTCTCACCCTGGAATACCTGGAGTCAAATCCTCCCTTGGAAAAATCTCATATCTACATTGAGGGAAACTGCACTCACATATACTCCCTTCAGCTTTGGGAGCATTGGACAGAAAGGAATTCAAAATGCAGCACATTTCAAAAAAAAGCCATGTCAGAGGGACAAAAATCCACATATTTAAGGATCAGATTTTAATTTAATTATTAAAATTAATTCACAGAACCATGGAATAGCCTGGGGTAGAAGAGATCTTCAAGATCATTTAATTTCACCATCCCAGGCTGCTCCAAGCCCTGTCCAGCCTGGCCTTGGGCATTCCCAGAGATCCAGGGGCAGCCACAGCTGCTCTGGGAATTCCATCCCAGCCCCTCCCCACCCTAACAGGGAAGATTTTTTTTTTCCCCCCCTAATATCCCTAATCATATTCTCCATATAAAAATTGCTCTTTATTATCTTATTAGGACAAAGTTATTAAGAGAACCTACCCAGTGACATAAGACCTAGTGGGGAATTTAAGGCAATGCAAATATTTGCACCCTTGCCTTTTATTCACGTTATTATGGAGTTAACATTTCTCCTGGATTTTTTTTTAACCTAAATTTTTCCTGGTTTGCTCGGGAGCTGAACCAGATGATGCCCCCAGCACTGCTGTGAGCACAGCAGGGACAAGCACATCCTTTTCCCTGGATTTGGCCCAAGAATCTCTGATTTTTCACCCAACACCAGAAGCACAGGTCGTGAGTTCCCTGTTCCAAAGCAGCCCCACAGAAACTCTGAATTTCCTCACCAAGTTCACGTTCTCTGAACGAAGTTGCAACATCAATTTTCCAATTTTATGGTCTGCTGCCTCCCAAAAATTATATTTTGTGGGACCTCAGCAAGCCAATGCACGTACACACACACGACTTTCCTCATTCCAGTAATACATTGATCCCAACTCCAAACCAAACACTTGGACAGTTCTGGCTGTTTGACTCCTCAGCCCACTTTTCACTGCCTAAAATCCATCAGGGTTTTTACCCCCTGGCTTCTGATCTCTCCCCAAAAAAGTTTCATTTGCTGTTTCCACATTATGTGACCCTCCTATCATTTTTAAATCCTGCTTAATACTTGCAATGTTAAATCCTGCACCTCTTTCATGCTGCATTATTGACCCCATCTTTTACACCAGGAATTACACCTGACAAATCTCATACCAGGAGTTACACCTGACAAATCTCACACCAGGAATTACACCTGACAAATCTCACACCAGGAATTACACCTGACCAATCTCACACCAGGAATTACACCTGACAAATCTCATACCAGGAATTACACCTGACCAATCTCACACCAGGAGTTGCACCTGACAAATCTCATACCAGGAGTTCCACCTGACAAATCTCATACCAGGAGTTCCACCTGACAAATCTCATACCAGGAGTTCCACCTGACAAATCTCATACCAGGAGTTCCACCTGACAAATCTCATACCAGGAGTTCCACCTGACAAATCTCATACCAGGAGTTACACCTGACAAATCAGGTTGGTTTCAAGTTTTGTTTTTATGGGAAGTGGAGTTGTTTCCTTGGAAAAAAGAACCATCTTCTTATCACTCCCTTTGACTGTGTCAGATCCCAATTCTGATGAGTAAATCACAGTGTTCTATTCTTAATAGAACAGAACTCAATGCTGTAATGCTGCACTTAATGATCAGCCCAGCAGGTGTATTTAACACCAGCAGCCCTTGAGTTCTAGAGGAACATTCCCATTTTAACCAGTTGCTGACACATTTTTTCCCCACCTGTCAACTGAATGTTTTATAGGACTGATTTTTCTGTATCAGCAGCTTAGGCTGGTATTTTTGGGTGTTTGTTTTTTTTTTTTGGGAGAGCCATCATACTCCACCTGGCTGCAAAACCTAAAGAACAAATCCCACCTGTGGTTGTTTGGTTTGACTTTTAAAGCAGCATTGCAAAGGACTTATTTTTACCTGAGTCCCCAGAGCTCCAGGTGTCTCTTGAACATTGCATAGCAGTAAAATGAAGTGACTGTTCATTCCCTTCCCTTGTTCCCAGCTCCCTGACATTTACAATCCAGTCCCCTGTCCACTTCTTCCTCCTTTTTCCTCAGTCCAACAGTGTTTTAGAAGCTGCCATCCCAAATTCCAGCCACTATTATACTTCTATCAGACAATTACTTCTGGAACTACTTAACTTCTCCCATCATGACCCACTCAAAAAAGAAAACCCTGTTTTACCCTAAACTAATTTATGTAATGAAAAAGTTCCACTCCTTCCCCTAATTACCAACCACATGGCAATTCCACAATCCTGGGATAATTTTGTCACATTCAGGTTAAGCAGGTGAAGGACTCAGCACCTGGCAGTTGTTGGGGGTCACTTTAAAAAGGTTTGGCTCCACCAGGAATGCCTGGTTCTGAATACATTGCTGGATGTTTTAGGGATTCACAGCTTTGGAGGGAATCCTCTCCCTCAGCCTCTTGGTGCTGGAGCTTTTCCAGCTCTGACCTCAAGATGGGAAGTTCGGTGTCCTTGGAGCATCCTTAACGTGCTCCTCCCTCACCTGCTGACTGCACACCCCTCATCTTCCCTCACACCCACTGCCTCCACCAAAACATTACCAAATTTCACCAATATCCCCATCATTTTGTGCTGTTTTCACTCTTGGATTCCCTGTCCCATCATGATCTCATTTCTGTTTCAACTGCTGCTATCCATTCACCTTTGGCAACACAGATTTAGTGATGCCTTTTCATGCTTGCCTTTAAAAAGACAAAGGGAGGGGTTTTAAGAAATGACCCCATCTTCTCTGAAGAGACACCACTGTTTTTAGAGGTCTGACCCTTTCCTCTGCCAATTTGTTTATGGACATAAGACATAATAATCTCTTTTAAGCTCTCCCTTTGCTTGTTTTCTGTAGTTTTATGTTTCCAGCCATCTGGCCTCCCAGTTCTTCTCCACCCCTGCCAGATTTCGACTCCTCTCCTGTACCTGGATGATGGGTTTGAATTAAAACTGCCATAAAACCTCTCAGCTGCACAAAAACAAACAGAAGCAAGGAGGGGAGAGAAGCCCTGGAAGGGTTTTTTAAGTGGCTCTGTTTGTTTGTAATTTTCTTCTAAATTATCACCTGCATTTGCTTCAAGTTGAGTTTGACCTTAAAGATCTCCAGAGTCTTAAATGGCAAACAAAATATTTTCTTACTCTCTGTGCTGTGGGCTGGGGTTTTCTTTTGTTTGGTGGAATTTTGGTTTTAAGGTTTTTAAGAGCAGCACTGTTTCATCCTTTTAGCATCTTAGAATTGAAATAAAGTGACCAATTCCAGAATTCTGTATTTGCCACCCAATATCCACCCCATCCTTCTGAAAGATGGCCAGCAGCAGGCCTGGAACAGAATGAATTCACTTTATTAAAGGGATTTGTATTAGAAGAATCCCTCAGATGACAGCAAAGAAGTTTCTGCTTCATAATGCTGAGTCAGCCACCAACATATTTTAGCTTTTTGCTAATTTTAGGATTTTTTTTTACCAAAACTAACTTAAAACAAGAGGATGAGCTTGCCTCAGAGGCACAGGCTGATTGAAGCTCTGTGACTCAAACCCTAAGCTGAAGTTTCTTGTTCATTTCAGCTTTTTTCTTTTCTTAACATTCATTTGCTAAACATGAGGATGACGATAACAGGGAATTACTAAAAAATCCACAGCTCCACACAGAAACCCACAGCAAAACTCCAATTCAAACAGAGTGGGAGGAGAGCTGCATTTCAGACCTGTATTCTTACACTATTCCTCTTTTGCAAACAACAAAGTGCTTCTCCTCCTCATTCTTTGCTTTCTTATCTCCTCAAACAAACAAACAACAACAAGGAGGGAAGGGAAAATAAAGCAGCCAGCTTGGAACTCAGAAATACCACTGAGCCATTTCAGCAGCTCTGTTATAATTTATTACTTTTTTTTTTCCTGCCTTTTTTAACCATTTTTGTTCATGTCTCCACTTTCTCCTGAGATCCTGGCTGACCTGCAGACAGAAGCCTCCCCAGAGAGGAGATTTTCATGTTCAAGGTTTGGCTGGAACAACCCAAACCCACCCTAAACTTCTGCTCCCCCAGCAATTCCTCCTGTATAAAACTTTTCCAAACCATGCCACTCCATTCAAGCCCTTCAGATCATTTCCTACAGGAACTGCACCCCTTGCTTTAACAGAATTGGTGTACTAATCTCATCAATCATTAATATTCTTCCTTGGAGTGTTCCTTGTAGAAGCATGATTAGAGAAATTTGTAATATCTAACCACAGAAATCATCAAGACAGCTGAAATTCATGCTCTTTGTCTGTTATCATGGAAATGCTTTTTCTCCAGGCATGAGTTATCAGCTTTCTGATTATACCAGGCCTGCAAAAAGCTTTTTTTCCATGCATTTTTGGGAAGGATGGAAAGTTGTGCCCTGCTGAGCAGGCAAAAGCACCTTGTGAGAAGGCTGAAGCTGCTTTCGCTCTCTCTATTCACTTCCCAACCTCCCTGTAAAGCACTCAAAGAACAAGTTTGATTTCCTGCCAGTTTTCCAATTCTATCAGAAAATAATTATTGCCAGAGAAAATTAAACCTTCCACAGTGAAACCTTGGAAAGTTGCAAAGCTGATTAATGGGGAGCTGCAACTCCTGCCTGTGAGGTGACTCGTTCTTAGAATTAGCAACGTGACCTCCAACAACAACAGTGCTGCAAAGGTCATCAGGAAGTGTTAATTAAACAAAATACTTCTTGGCAATGGGGATGGCAGCATCTCTCTGACTGGTAATTATGCTATTTTAAATGTAAATAACCTGCAGTGTGTGTTTTCTAAGGAGAATATTCACTGGAATGATGCAAGAGGAAGTTTTTGCAAAGTCTTTTTGGTGAGGTATCCCCAGACTCTTCTGCTCTCACCTGTTTTCCAGCACAACTCATCACCCTAACACTTTGAATTGTTACCTTCCCCTTCCAAAAGCAAAGCTCATTCTAGTTTTCTTGAAGATATCCTTGTACTTTTGAAGAAATGTGGAAGAATCTTCAAGACATGAAAGACAACTTTGCAACTCAGCAACTGCACAGCCTTCACTCTGCCCCTTCTACTCACTGGAAATTGCTCCCTTGCTCTCCCAAGTGCTCCCTTGGAAATTTATTCAACCTCATTGCACTCCCTTGGAAATTTATTCCCTGGTGTGGTTGCCAGAGAAATCCCCTGACCAAGGGTTGCTCTTCATCCCTGGGAGCACCACTGACCAAAAAGCAGCGTGCTCACACAGGGACCACTGATGCTCCACAGACTTTATAAATCCAAGGAAATCTGGAGAAGTCCAAAAGGACAGCTTGCTACTCCACAGGGGTCCTTCAAAAGGATGTCCACAACACCAAGCACCAGCTGACAAGGATGCTGGAGAAATCCCCCAAGCCAGCCCTCACTCCCTGGTCTGAGCCAGGAGTGGCCCCCCCAGGTCTGGATTTGATCCAAGTGGAAGTGCAGAGCAGGGCTGTCTCTGCTCCCAACAGCAGCTGCTGGGACAGAGTCTAGGATCAGGGACAAGAACTGGGAGCAGCCTTCCATGTGCTTCTCAAAGGAGTTTATTCCCAAAGATTGTCAGGGACAAAAAGGCACAAAGCAACATTGAGTCTCTTAAACTGGGGAGGGTACAATTCTTCAACCCATCAGGGATACAACTGGGAGGAGATTAAGGAGGGGCTCACAATATGACAACCAATAGGGAAAACAAGAGAACTTTCTAGAACAAAGGGCAGGGATTAGGGAGGATTGACATTTATGTAGATAGGGTAAAAGGCAGGTCTAAGGGGTGAATGACAACCAGGTGAGGGAGGAGAAAACTTTGGGTAAAACCATCCACCTGAGGGGAGAAATAGGAACACACCGTTCAAAAGGGTTTACAAAAATATACCTAAAGGAAAGCACACCACCACAACTCTCCCATTTTTGTTTAGCCTTGAAGGAAGTGACCTTCCTCTTCAAACTTCAGACCTGTTCCACCAAGTCTCTGACTTGCAGCAACGATGTTAAACTTCTGTGGAGCCTGGCTTCTTGAAACTCTTGGTCAGAACTCTTCTCAGGATTCCAAAAGCGAAAAGAACTAAAAACAGAACTGGAACAACCAATGAAACATCCTTTGTAACTCCCAACCACCATCCCCAATATTCCCCAGTCCTCAAGGATGTTCCCCTGTCCTTGGCTTCTTGCTTAATCTTTCCAATCATGCTCTGCATCTCGGTGATGGAAGCGTGGGTGCTCTTTCTTGAGAGATTCAAACAACACATCCTCTCAAATTAATTGCACCCATGCACTAAGAAAAGAAGTCAGTGGCTGCCCTGTTTTGAAGTGTCACCTCCCTGGTAATCTCCTCATACTCTGGGAGGTTGCTAAGGCCAGTTTTGAAGTGAGATTCACCTGCCTCATCACCCAGCACTCGAGCCTTGGCTGCCACCACCCATGGCAAGGAAATGGAAACAGCAAACCTTTTGGATCTGGCCCAATGAAAGATTTCTGCACTGCAATGTTCATATAATTGGTCTGCACCCCTTTTCTGAATCCTCAATTTGTTTTGCTTATCCAAATTTACAACTTCAGTCATGCTGGGTGAGAGTAGGGACAACTGACCCAGGGGGCACAGACCTCCGAGAAGGCAAGAGGGGATGGCAGCCCATGCTTTATCTCCACAAATGATAAACACTCCTTTTTCCAATTTTCTAGAGTAATCATCCTCCCTAGAGGGTCTTAACCAGGGAGATACACCAGTTTGCCACAGTAAAATTCTTATCACATGGAATAACTTGAACAAACCGGTCCTTTCTGTAGTGCACCTTGTAATTAAACTGAACACACAGGAAGGCAATAGATGAACCCAAAATTTCAGACTCCTGTGGTTCTTTTTCCAATGTGGGTAATATCTCCACCTCATTTCTCCAGAGGATAAGGGGATTGGTGACAGGGAGTTGGAGCTTGTAGGTGGAGCCTCCCCTATAGATAACTTTGAGGGGGGGCTTTTCCAAATTGGTTCTTCTTTGTACCTCTAACAAGCTTTTGGGTTATTCAGAGGGCTTAAACAGGATCCCCACCAGGCAGGTCGACAATGGATCAGCAGCAGCAGCTGTAAACAGGCAAAGATGGCCTTGTTGGAGCACATGGGCCTCGGTCACCACACATTCTTGTGGGTTTGGGGCATGATCCACACCCCCACTGATTGGTGAGGGGGAGAAGCAGCCATAGGTGTGCCAGCTTCACCCTGAGGGTCGGGGTGGTGTCCTTAACAAAATTCCAAACAGCATAAGTAAAAAAAAAACAAACAGTATCTAAAACTCATTAAAGGTATTAACTAAAAATTCAGAATATGGAACAAGGCTCAGGTTTCCCCTTTTGTCACCGTGTTTTTAAAAGGGACAAAAACGCCTGACGTGCCCTTCCTGCCCACACCGGTAACATTTAACCCTCCGTGACACTTGAGCCCACGGTGGCACTGCAGCTGCTGGTGTCACCCCTCTCTCCCTGGGCCCAGATCCTCTGTCAGGAGCTTTGGAGTCAAAGATGGCTTGATTTGTGCAGGCTTGGAGGATGAGGAGCAGGGTTGGCGGCGGCTCCGGGGGAAGCGCCAGGATGATGCGTTTGCAAGCCTCGTTGGCGTTGCTCCGAGCCACCCTGAGCAGCTCTTCCTGCAGGTCCTCGCTCCCAACCTGCCTCTCCATCACTGCACAAAGCCTGTTAACAAAAGCTAAAAACGGCTCCCAGGGAGATTGCTTCACGGAAATGTAACTTGGTTGGGGATCACGTGCGGGCAGAGACATAAACGCCTTCTCAGCAGCTTCTCTGACACGCTGTAACACGGCCTGAGGGATCAGCTCAGCCTGTTCACGAGCCTGAGCCCAGTCCCCTTCACCACATAAGTGATTCAGGGTGATGTGACCGCCCCGTGCATCAAATGCACAATCAGGGTCCTGAATGAGCCCAGGAAGGAGGCCCTTGAGCAGCTCTTTCCATCTCACCTCCCACAGCATATATTCTGTGTGAGAGAGGAGACAGGAGAATAACTTTTTGATGTCGCTAGGGACCACCATGCCTGATAAAATGGCCTTTAATAATCCTTTAAAATAAACACTCCCCCAGCCACACTCTTCCTGGGCTGTACAGACATCCTCTATATCCTCAAAGGTGATGGGTTCCCATATGGGATGTTCCCCCCTACGACTGTAAACAACTGGAGCAGCAAAAAATAAGGCCTTCTGCTCCGGGTTCTGGCTCCCAGACCTGTCATGTCCAGCCCCTCCACAGTAGGAACTGGAAGTCGGAGCGTGGGAATCAGAAGTGGGAAAAGGGTGGGCAGAGCTGCACAAACAAGGTGTGGGAATTGGGGCAGAGCCCCAGGAGGAGGTTTCAGGTGATGTCATGGGAGAAGGAACCAGGGGTGGAGCAGTAGGAGTTTGAAACGCTGAGGTAAGGGAAGGGGAGGTACCCGAGGGATGGGAGGAGTTGGGTGACAGGGAAGGGGTCGGAAAAGGGTGGGCAGAGCTGCACAAACAAGGTGTGGGAATTGGGGCAGAGCCCCAGGAGGAGGTTTCAGGTGATGTCATGGGAGAAGGAACCAGGGGTGGAGCAGTAGGAGTTTGAAACGCTGAGGTAAGGGAAGGGGAGGTACCCGAGGGATGGGAGGAGTTGGGTGACAGGGAAGGGCTGGGAGGAGTAGAGAAGATAGGGAGAAAAGGATAAAGGGGAGAAGCAGCACTATAGGGGGGCCCTGCCATGTGGCCACCCCCATCTTGTGCCCTTGGGAGGCCAACTTGTGAGGCTGAGGACAAACTACTTTGAGGAACAACCTGAGGATTTTCAACTGGGGGAGAAAGGTTGGATTGCGGGTTTGGGTAAGGATCCCTGGCAGCTGGCACCTTGCTGCCAGGGCAAGGATACCAAGGAGGCTGTGGGGAGCCAGGGAGTTGATAACTCTGCACTTTTATGTTTCTGTGGGTTGCTTCCTCCAATCCAGCTGGCGTAGGGGATGAGGGGTTAGGACAAAGGGACTGGGAAAGAGGGGCTTTGGGGAGAACTGGGGATGGTTGTTTTTCTACTTGCTCTTTTTCAGTCTCTTCATGTTTTATAACAAACAGGATCTTGACAAGCAAGGGATTAAACTTGACCCCCAAGGAGTCTCCCCTTTTTATCAGATTAGTCAATTCAGTTCTCACAGCTTCCCAAAACACAACAGTTCTAACATCCTTGGGGGACACATCTGGGAAGCGAGAAAACAGCCATCTAACAAAACATTTTAACAGATCCCGGGAAAACTTCATCCCCCCTCCCATCAGGGCACATGCAACTTGGTCAAACACCTCCCTCTGCTGCACTGACAACCGTGCACCCATTCTGTCACTGCAGCAACTGCTCTGCCCTCCCTTACAGAGAAAAAAGGGAACTTTTGGACAGGAATTAATAAAGGCAAAAGTGTCCAGGGACCACTCAGGGTGTCAGGACACTGTGAGCAGCGATCCCCTCCCTTGGGGACAATGTGTCCTCTCTCCCCCTTACTCACCAAACCTGGCAACCCTGGAACTGAAAACTGACAGGAAGGGTCCTGGTCCTCAGGAGATCCTCTCGTGTGCTGGAGGGTTGCCTTTTCGTCCCTGAGAGCACCACTGGCCAAAAAGCAGTGTGCTCAAATAGGGATCACTGATGCTCCAGACTGTAAATCCAAGGAAATCTGAAGAAGTCCAAAAGGACAGCCTGGTCCGTGGGGGTCCTTCAAAAGCATTCCCACAGCGTTGGACACCAGCTGACACATCCAAGATTACCAAGGACAAAAAAAAGTACAGAACAGCATTGGGAACGGTCTTTTAAATGGGGGAGGGTACAATTCTTCAACCCATCAGGGATACAGCTGGGAGGAGATTAAGGATGGGCTCACAATGTAACAACCAACAGGAAAGACAATGGGAGTGGAAAGGGTTACATGGGCCAATGGGGCTTCGTGGAATACGGGAATTCCTGGGAGGAGTTCAGGCAGGGGGTTGGGACAACATGGACAGGGAACTTTCTAGAACAAAGAGCAGGGATTAGGGAGGATTGACATTTATGTAGATAGGGTAAAAGGCATGAATGACAACCAGGCAAGGGAGGAGAAAACTCTGGGTAAAACCACCCAGCTGAGGGGAGAAAGAGGAACATGTGGGCTCAGTGTTGCTAAAGCAGTTTTCAGTCTATTTGAAACTGTTTCATGTATTACCCTGCATACAGGGAGAAGCTTCACAGCCCTGCCATTTCTAAGAGCTGCCTGATTATAAAGTCTCACACTGAGAGAGTCCCACAGAAATGGATGAAATAGTCCTGCCCCTGCTTTCAGGAAACTGTTCTTATACCCAGGTCTCGGATCCGACCTCTTGAGACAGAGGGTGATTTTTTAATCATGGACTCTAGCCTATCCAGGCCTTCTTTTTGTGTTTTGGACATTGGGTTTCCCATTTTTATACTGGATTAACTCTGGAGGAAAATTTAGAGAAGAAGTCCTACCTGACTGGTACCGTCAGCTTATCTCTCCGTCTCCGAAATTCCCGCCCCAACCAGCAGACACGAGTTTCCTAGATCTGAGCTGGTTTTGTTTTCTTCTTTACTTCCCAGCTTTCCACTCCTTCAGGGAGGTCCTGACCTGGCACTAGCAGGTGTTTCTCCTCACACAGGGCACCATTTGTGATGGTTTTGGCTTCTTTATCTCTGCTGAGGTCAGGATGAAAGACATGGGAAATGTAGGATTGCGTTTGGAATTGGTTGTTTATTTGTATCTTATCTATGTACAGATTCACATACCCTGAGCTCCAAGTAGCATGCCATGAAAACAAGGCAAAATGGAGAGCTTCTAACTCTTCCCAAGGTTATTTCAGTGCTAATTACCCAATAATGAGGTGACACCTATGTTATTTATGTTTTCAACCCAATAATGACCACCAAAGGCCCGCAATGAGGACCTTTTCCATCCAATTACAGAAAACCACCTAAAAACCCATAAAGAAAGAGGACAAATAAGGTGAAGAAGGACTTAGACAATGCCCAAAGTCCTCCATCTTGACTCACATGTATTACTATATTCTAAAATCTTTAATCTAAGTTTCACTCTGTGAGATCACACAACTCTATTCAAACCCACAACCCCTGTGCTACCACTCAATCTCAATGTTTGACCTGTCCCAAGGTCTCAGGTCAAACGTGGTGCTTGCCTGAGGATCAGCATCCCTCATCTCAGAAAGACTGAAATTTTCAGCCTCCAGGGTTCCAACAGGAACAAATCATTCAAAAGGGTTTACAAAAAAAAAAAATTTACATAAAGGAAAACACACCACCGCAATTCCCCAGGAAAACTTCAAGCAAGAACTGACGCATTAGCATTGGAAATAGGCAGCAATATTTTAGTACCCAGATTGCAGGAACAGATTTTTCTCCACTGTGAACAATAAAACCGTGGAACTTGTGCAGATACATCAGCAGGAGGGTGATGTTCATTTGGAAGAGGCCTAGAACCTGCCTGAGTCACAGAGCCCTGAGATTCCCCAAACTTTGGACAGATGATCCCTTACCTGCTCCAACAACTCAAAGCTTTCAGGGTGGGGTTTGACTGCTGCCTATTCATTCCACAGGGGAAAAGGCCTTTTCATCCATCAGGCCATAAAGCAGGAACAGCAGAATGGTGTGGGTTGGGAAGGATGTTAAATCTCACCTCCTTCCAGCCCCTGCCATGGGCAGGGACACCTCCCACTATATCCCAGGTGGCTCCAAGCCCCATCCAGCCTGACCTTGGACACTTCCAGCAATGAGGAGTCCAGAAGCATAGACCTCTTTCTTCTTTAAACACCTTCATGGGGAAAAAAAAAACCCCTCTGTTGCATCTACACCTTGTCTTCTAAATCTGATGCTTTTGAACTGGATGAGAGACAGTCCCAGCAGTGATGCACTTGCTTGTAAAGAACATTCTTACAAGAATTCTCTTCTGGAATGAGTTGTCAAACACTGCAGCTTCCACATTCCCACCCTCTTGTACGAGTCAATGTCACTGCAGCTTTCAAAATCCTCTGCAAAGACCTGGATTTCTTTACTTGCTCCTTTTGCTGAGGAAAGGATTTACTCAGTAATAGAGGATAAGTGATTCAGGATTCAGGAGGGCTAAGGAGAGAGCTCTGTAGAGCAGCACAACCCCCGAAATACCTCAGAGACATTTCCCAGGTCAGGACCCAGCCCTGGGCCTGGCTGGGGTGCAGGATCACAGGGACGATGCCTCAAAGCGTGTCAGAGAATTAAAGAATGATTTGGGCTGAAAGGGACTTTAAAAATCGCCCAGTGCCATGGGCAGGGACACCTCCCACTGTCCCAGGTGGCTCCCAGCCCTGTCCAACATGGCCTTGGATACTTCCAGGGATCCAGGGGCTTCTCTGGGAATTCCATCCCAGCCCCTCCTCACTCTCAAAGGGAGGAATTCCTTCCCAATATCCCATCTAAACCTCCTCTGTGCCAGTTTGAAGCCATTCTTTGTGTCCTGTCACTCCAAGCCTTGTCCAAAGTCCCTCTCCAGCCCCTTTAGGCAACCAAAGCTGAAAACTGACCACAAAGGAGAAGCCTTTTCAAAACCTTTCACCATCACAAATTTCTGCCATTATAAAACCAAGGATTTTTTTTTTTGTGCTAGGTGTTTTTCAATCTACATTCCACAAGAGCCACAATAAGGGAAAAAAACCCTCATTTTGACATCTACCACTCAAGTGTGAAAGTAACCTTTAGCTTTAATAGTTTATTCAGAAACTATCCTGATGTTTTTAATTAGCTAATGCCTCACTAAGATCTGCAGGCCCCAAAAGAACATAATAGTTCTATCAGCCAGCTCTGGTTTAATTTCTCTGGTTTTAATGTAGCACACCATCTCCCAGCCCACAGCCCAACTGTAATTAGCATGGCTAATTACTGAAGCTGGATGAAGCATGGTTGCAGTTGCTATCATAAGTATATTTACTGTATCTCCAAGTACATTACTGATATTACAGAATTTATGATGAAGGCACAGCAAGGAAAACACCAATGCCATTGAATACTCATGGGACTGGCAGGGAAGGGGGAGAAAAAAAAAAAAAGGGATTTTTATGGAAATAGCAGATCTCTCTAATGAATTAGGTGATTTCATGATCCCAAGTGCTTATGAAATTTTTGTTATATAAAAATCTGTTCACTGAGAGGGGGGAAAAAGAGGGGGGAGAGGGACAACACAAAAAACCTCCTTAAACAAGTGGTAAATCACCACTTTAAAATAACTGTTATAAAAGGGGGAGAAAATGTACTTCACAAGCTTTAAACCACATCACAGTATTATTTCCTTACAGAGAGCCTATAAAGTTCAAAACCTATTAAAAATGGGTTTCACATCTTTGAGATTCGATAATAACTTCCAAAGATGTGAAATCCCTTTTTAATAGGCTTTGGATATTAACAGTTACATTTCCCTATAGGAAGATTAGAGCTGAATTTACAGATCTCCAATGATTTCAGAGCCAGTCAAGCAGGCAGAACTCTCCTCACCCTGATCCTGCACCAGGGATAAAGACATTGAACTCTCTAAATTTGTGTTTCATTGAGAAATATTAATTCCTGTCAAAGATCACTTCCATAAATAGAGGGATATTCACTCTTTGCAGCTGGATCGTGCTCTCCTGGGAGAAGCAAATGTAGCCATGGAGGTTAATTGGAAAAAAAACCCAGAATTATAAGTTTAGCAGGTGATGCTACAACATCTCAGCCATCTTACCTTGATGTTCACCAAGCACATTGAATAAAAACTTGTTTTTATTTAAAATAGTGAGCAATTTGAACACAACCTTGGCAAAGAGCGCAAGCTCACCCACCGGTGTTTAGTGGAAATAAAATCTAGCATTTATTGGAGAATCCTTGGGTGATATGTATGGAAAAACTGCAGGAATGAGCTCGAAAATTGAAGCATTTAGGGTTACAAAGCTAAGCTTAATTAACATTCATTTTCTCACATTGTTCTTCCAACTGGATTTCCTTGGAATTCTCAGCCCCACAGAGGGCAGGGTGTGATCACTGACTCTCTGCTGATCTTCCTGCTCAATTCCTGTGCATCCTGAAATTCCCCCTGTGCACTGCATTCCCAGCCCCTCAGGCTGCTCCCCTGCCTCCCAACACAAAGCTCACACCAGCAGGAATAAGGAACAAAGCATGGGGGGAGGAAAAAAAAATATTAAAAAACCCCCACCTTCTGCTGAACCATTTGCACAGGATAAAAATGCCACTCATTTTGCCAGCATAATTTTTTTTTTTCTCCCTGATCAGACAAGTTAGATCCTATTCCAGCTGGCAGAAGAAGGCCTCACCTTTTCATGATTTCTAAAATAAAGCCCAGTGTGAGCAGCTGACAGTGTGAATTTCAGAGCAAACACTGGCATCACTTAAACCTCCCTATTCTTGAAAATCACCCATTTGTTTGGTGGAAGCAAATGCAAGCAGATTTGCCAGCTGTGCAATTCCACAGAGTTTTCACATCCATTGGGTTGTTTGTTTTTTTTTAAGCTGTTTTAGTCATGAAGCCCAGGCTTGAGCTGTTATGGAGCCTGCCTAGGTCAAAGAGAATTTTTGCAATGACTTCAATAGGGAGTGGATTAGGCTCCAAATGAACTGAGCCTGATTAACAGCAGGGATGCACTTGAACCTGATCTTGAGCTGGTGTTGGCACTTCAGCTGGCACTTCTTCAGCGAGAAGAGCAGCTGCTGAAGAGGGCAAAAATCAAAGAGCAATTTCCTCCACAATACAACTCATCAGGAAAAGAAAAACATCCCTGGAAGAGATCAGCTTTCCGTGAATTCATTCAGCCTTCACTGCAACAGGCACGGGAGAGGTGATTGAGGATTTAAGCTCTGTATCCACACACCTATGGAACATTTGTTACCCTAAAACTCCTACAGTTCCAGGCAAAATATGGATATTGGCATCTCTGATTGGGAGGAGTCTGCATTTCAAATGTAGTTTCATTAATTTAATGCTATAAATCTCTTTTGCACTTCAGGCACACAACTTGAATTAGATTTGGCAAATAATTTAAGCCAACAAAGTCTTTTTTTTT
>WEIU01004448.1:65248-174755 GCA_013389925.1 Aegithalos caudatus
TTTTTCTTTAAACAATCAGTGTTGCAGCCAGCATCTGAGGAGCTGCTCATCCCACCACACTGTCAGGTTCCAATCTGGCAGAGGTCTATAAATGGCCCTGTGTGCAGGATGAGTAATTTCCCTGCCTCACAAGGGTGGCTCAGACAATATTGCTGAGCAGATGCACTGATCTGGGGGCCTCCAAATACACATGTCCTTCTGACAGCTCAGAGACACCCTGAGCCTGCTCACACCTCACAGCCTGGATGGTTCCAGCCTGGCCTTCACACACGCAGGGGAAGCTGCCAAAAATTGCTGGGATTTGCGAGGAAAACACACGCCTGGGGGAGGGACTCACCTGGAACCAGACACTCCAGAGTGAGCCCATCATGTCCCCTTCTGCTGCTCTGTCACACCCCTCCCCTGACTAGAATCACCAGGATTTGATAAAAATCCCCCAAGATAACCAATATTCTCATTCCATCCTCCTGGTGGGGCCACATCAGGGATGGGTTTTCACTGGGAGGAGCAGAGCTGTGCCTGGGTGCTGCCTCTCATTTTCACTCTTTGCTAACCCTGGAATTAATTCTCAGCCTCTCCTGCTCATTTCCACTTCATTCTTCCCTCATGATAAACATTTCCAAGATAGTCCACACCAGTGTAGATCCTTGGCCCTAATGGCCTTGGGGTGAAGGAGGGAAGGTTTAGGTTCAGTTTTGGGATGGAATTCTTCTGGCACAGTTTCCCAGAGCAGCTGTGGCTGCCCCTGGAGCCCTGGCAGTGCCCAAGGCCAGGCTGGACAGGGCTTGGAAGGTGTCCTTGCCATGGCAGGGGTGGCACTGGATGGGATTTAAGGTCCCTTCCAACCCAAACCACTCAGTGGTTCCAAGTGTGCCCTGGACACCTGCTAATTCCATCTATGGCACAGAAAATAAAACTACATAATTATTTGGTATCCTTTTTCCTTAATCTCTTCAAACCTACTTTTTCACAAGGAGCTGATGCAGCAATCACATTCCATTAAAAAACCTTTTACCTCCTGAGTTCATGTAACACCTCCCAAATAAAACATGACATGAACATTTAAGTAACCCACCCAATGCTAATAACTTCTTCTCAAGAAACACCTTTCTGTATTATTATTATTTCATCTGGTTCATCATTTGTAGTCATGAGTCATAATTCTGGAATTCTGGAAGTTACTCTAATTCTTTTCAAAAGATATAAAGTTCAAGTTATTTGCAGAAGGAACCAAATAGAAATAATGACTGATTAATACAAGTCCGGGAGGGAAGCAAACAGCACAAAATAGATCTCTCTCCATGCCTGTGGATTCAAATTTTGACTTCATTTGCTTCACTGAGAGGTTCTCTCATAATAAACAGCAAACAGCCAAGTTCACTTGGAAGGAGAATTTCAATATATGTGTTTGCTGAAGAGTGTAATCACATCAGAGGCTGAACTACATGAGAGGGAATACTTCTATGGGTCACAGACCATTCTGCAGCTGTGTTACTCCACATAAATTCAGTTTATGAAACACCTCCTGTGGGGCTGAAGCAGCCAGCCTCTGACAGGGACACAGAGTCCATAACCCTGAGGGCATTTGATACAAAACCTGCAGAGATACAGCAACTTCTGACAGGCCCAGGAAATCCTTCATGGCCAGCAGAACCCTTATCTTTCACTTTCCAATGGTGAATGGTTACAGTAACCACAAAATCTGTGTTGGACTTGTTAAAAATATTGGGAAAAATCTCAGATGAGTTTTGCCTTATCCATTAAAGAGTCCATTCCTCCAGTCCACAACAAGAGCATTTGCAATGAGATACAACTGAGCTAAAGAAAACCCCTCCAATCTAGAATGAAGCCCCTGACTACACAATTAAAATTTCAAAGCATCACACATCTTCCCCATCCCTGGAAGTGCCCGTGGCCAGGTTGGACAGGGCTTGGAGCAACCCTGGTTTGTGCAAGGTGTCCCTGCCCATGGCAGGGGCTGCACTGGGATATTTTAAGGTCCTTTCCAACCCAAACAAGTCAATGATTCTCTGATCTTCCTACCAGAAGAATCTGCAGCATTTAAATTCTAGTTTAGACCTCCCTGTTAAACACTGCTGTTCCCTCACAGAACAGAAGGGTTAAAGGCAGAGCACAGGCTGCAGATTTGGAAGGGAGCACTGTGTTCTGCAGGGAGGCCAGGGGAAGCACACAGTTCATTAAATAATGCGAGTAGCAATGAGGGTTTACACAAATCAAACAGGGGGTTAGGTAATTGTGATGTTGCTTTGTGCTGAACCACCTGTCAGGAAGCACTTCCAGCCGAAGACTCAATCTGCTGCAGAGCCTCCAGATGATTCCTAATTAGTGTAAACTTCAGCTGTGCCACGGAACCAACGGATTGGAAAGGGATCTGGGGTGGTTTTGTCGATTTTTTCACTCTCCTCCTCCTCCTCCCAGCGTTGTGAAAATGGGTTTTTGTTTCACAAGAGGCTTTGAAGAAAGCTCCTTGATCAGGAGGCACCACACTCCTCTGAGGGAAATGTTCATGGAAGTGGAGAAAGGAAAGCCCAGCTCTGGGGGGGAAAAAAAAACCAAAAAAAAAAGTCCTAAAAATACTCCAGTTTGTCACCAAATGATATCCAGAAAAGGTTAAAGCAGTGCACACCTCCGTGGGTCAATAAACACCACTCTTGGATTTGGGGGGTTTTGTTTAAAAATCAAACATATTTTTAATAGTTACCACAGGTAGTGATGGATGCTGTAAGAACAGAACAGCCCAAAAAATTAAAAAAAAAAAAAAAAAAAAATCACAATTTCCATTCCCTCTAAAAAGCCAAGCTATTCCAAGGTGCAAAGCTGAGTAACTCGGGGTGGTCCTGATGAAAGATGACCCCCAATAACTCATTTCACAGCAGCAGCATCCCCACAGCTCATCCCCATGAGCCAACTGATCAACAAAACCTGTGCTATATCCTCCAAAGTTTTCTATCCCTTCATTGCTTTGTGAAGTAATTACAAACTGGAACCTTGACATATGGAAAATTAATAATTCAACCCATTATTCAACAGCAACAAGAAACCAAAAGGGCAAAAAGGGTGGAGCAGATGGAATAAGAAGGTCCAACAAATCCCAGAAAACTTTGCCTCTGACTCCCAAGGCCACAGAAGGCACATTCCATCAAGGAGCTGTTTCCAGCTGGGAAGCCTCAGGTCTTACAGGGAAGTGGTGGAATCACCACCCCTGGAAGAGTTCAGAAAATGAGTGGATGTGGCACTTGAGGACACGGCTGGATGGTGAAGATGCTGGTGCTGGGCTGATGGTTGGACTTGGTGACCTCAGACCTTTTCCAACCTTCATAATTCTATGAAATCTGTGGAGATTCAAGACTTTTTTTCAATTTAAAGAAAACATACAGAGAATATTCCTTGCCTTTAAGCTCAGAGGAGAGGTTTAGAACACTGGATAGAGCTTGGTTGTTTTTTTTTTAGTAGCTGAAAATTCCCCTAGAAATACAACCAAAGCTGTTTGGATAAAACAGAATCTCACTGCCCATTCATCCATGCCTGAAGCGTGCTGTGCTGCTGAAGCATCCCTAACACTTCTGCTGCACTCCTTTCCTCCTGATTAAAAATAAAATAATAATAAAAAAAGGATTAACAACCAGCCTCGTGAACAGCTGTTCTAATGCAACTTCTGGCCACAATAAGAATGGGGAACAGCACAAGTCTCAAAGGCTGCTCAGCATGTCAAGTGTATCTCTCTGCCACTGTTAAAGAAGGTTAGCATCAAATTCAGTCTTTGAGTTTTATCAGTGGGGCAAGGAAAATCACTTGACTCACAGTTACCCATTTCAGCAGAGAATCATTTGACAGAACAACAGTCAGATGCCACCTGACACTGGTTATTCTAGTAATACTCCTTTTAACTAGAAAAATCCCCAATTCCTTAAATCCGTGTGATCTGCCTCACCCGGGAGCACGCACAGAGCCCCGAGCAGCAGCAGGTACCAAACTGGGGCACCCCAAAAAACCTCCTGTCCTTCCCTGGAAGGCAATCAGGGTGTGTGTGTGTGCTCCCAGCTCCCCTGGAATGAATGGTGGTTGTTATTAATTCCAGCTGCACACAGAGGATCTGGCACTCAGTGAATCTCCAGGCACAGCACTCCTGAATCACTTTGCCATCTCTCCCCTCTTGGCCACCTAGAATTTGATGTTCCACAACCTGCTCAGAGCAGTCAGAGGGGTGATGAATTGCAGCAGCTCTCACTGTGGCTATTTTGGCATTCTCCTGACAGCCTACAACAGGTTGTAGGTTGTCTAATTAAATTTTGGCAGAGTGAAGCTTCTCTGGTAACAATAGACCTTGTGCGCTCTGCTGACTGGGGAAATTTGCTCCAAGTGAAGCTCAAAGCTGCCTTTCCCAAAACAACAGGCTGGGAAATTATTTGAATAGCTCAGTGTGGAAGTTCCCACATCCCCAGACACCTCTCTGGGAGAATCTGACTGGATTTTCAATCGGGCTCTCTCCCATGCAGCAGGGGATGAAAAGGGAACACCTGCACTGAACAGAAAATGCAACAGCAGCAGGTGCAGGCTGATCTCTGCTTCCTTAGGTGTGAGAGCTGTAACCAGGAGCCAAATGAAAAGCACAGCCCCAGCTCCTGGCTGTGCAAAAGCTGTCCCAGAGCCCAGCTGGGCCACCCTGCTGGAATCCTCCTGGCAGGCTCCTTTTCCCCCACATTCCAGCAGCTCTCCTCGGGCAGGAGAGGCTGATTCAGCCCAAAAGATGGGGGAAAGGGAAGTTCAGTGCAGAAATAAACACCACAGAGTAAGTACAAAACACCCATTTCAATAGATTACCTATAGATCAAGAAAATAAGGACAAAATGCAAGCCCTACCCTCACCCTCTTTTTATTTTTTTTCCATACAGTTGGAAACGAATTAGAAAGTTGGGATATTTTCCTTTTTACCAAGCCATGTGCTGATCTGCTGCAGTCAAGTTTGAACACAAGAACTGTCAGAAAAGGGTCAGTCCACAAGCCCTCATAAAAAGCCTCTACATCATCCCACAGTTTGCAACAAAAAACACCTTTGTGATTATTTTCATGCTGCTGACTGATAGCATCCACCTAATTCTTGCTTTGTGACAAAACAATTCTGAATTTGCCAGAAGTCCTTCATTTAAAAAAATCCAGGATTAACACCACACAGAATGATGCAGAGCAGATCCAAATTTAAGCTGTACTAATGAGTTACAGCTCCTGGAATTAGTTCAAGGAGGTCTGAGTTCCTGGAACAAACCAGTTGTGCTCAGTCTTTATCTCCCCTTTCCCTCCCAACAAGCTATCACCGTGCAAATACGTCAAAGTGGGAGTAGAAACACAAATATTAGAAAAGGAGAATAGTAGAAATAAAGATGACAGTTGCTGATCTCTTCAAGAAAGCTTTGAAATGGGCTCTCACAGGAAATTATTCCACCTACCTACCACATAAAGCAGCACAAGCTTGACTACAAGAAGCAGCTGATGCTGAATTTTAATCATTTTCAACCTGGGTGATTATTACAGAAAATAACTTACAAGCTTCATAAATTAATCAACCCAAACAGCAGCTTGCCATTTTCAGCAGTTCCCAGGCAATACTCCTGTTTTACCTGGGGAACACAAGGAGCTGACACCCAGCACAGAGCTGTGGGGGTGATGGCATTGTCCTGGCCCATTGGCAATCCTGTTCTGGTGGTACCACAACAGCTCTGGGATGTTCCTGAGCACCCCCCAGCTTCCCCAGGCTGCTTCATGAATCCCATCCTTAAATAACGCTGGCATTTTGGTGGCAGGATGCTGCCACAAACCCAGCTGGAACAGCTCTCAGCTCCTCCACCCCTGCACACAGGGCAGCTCTGAGATGTAAATAAGGTTTCCTCGCTGCAGGAGCCAACTTTTTCCCTCAACCACAGATTAGGGAAACTCTAGAATCTTTGGAAATGGTTTCCCAGATTCCCCATCACATTGTCAGTGAGAGGAGGAAGGAGCCAAACCACAGCTTGACAACAACAGCTGGAAATTGAGGCTGTATTGAAGAACTTGTACCAGCACCAACTCAGTTAAGGATGAAGCAGATGCAGAGCCCAGCTCCCCACCTGGCACAAACCCTCCCTGAGCCACTGGATTCAAAGCCTGCATTTCCACACCTCCTTTCTTTTGGGGCTGGGAGGATTTAGACTGGAATTCTGCCAGCAGCAGCCCACAAGGAAGGAAGATTTCTGCCTAGTGAGGAAGATTTCTCCCTTGCAGAAGACAATAACCTGCAGTGACAGTATTTCTTTTCCCACAACATTTCAGCTGTCAAATTACACAGGAAACACTGCTACGATATCACAAGGTAAGAGAGTGGTTTTTAAAATTATTCAACAGGTTGTACCACCAACTCTTTGCTGAGGGAGACACTTCCCAGCACGAAGATTAAAACCCCCTCTGGTTTTGGTCAACTTAATATGTATTTATCCTTTGTATTCTCCATTCCCAGTGTCTAGGAAAAATAATAACCTCTGCAGCAGATCCCAATCTCAAACATCTGCAGTGCTTCATCTACACACAGAAATCAGCAAGAGATAAAGAAAACTTTTGTCAGATTTCGCTGCACTTAGGAAAAGCTGGCAGAGATGGAGAAACAAGGGTAAAAGGATATAAACACTTTCCCACTCAGAGAGGCACTAGATGATACCAGTATCAGAAGTTACCATCATTTTTCTTCCAGACAACATCTGCAGCACTCGTGGAGAGGAGAGGGAGAAGGAGGAGGCACTCTTATCCACCATCTCCAATTCTGCACTGGGTAAATAAAACACACCCTGGCCCAGCCTGCCTCAGAAAGGCAGCTGGCTAAGGCTCAAAATACAGACAGCACAAGGGAAAGATGCTTTCCAAAGAGGGATAAAGTGATGAGAATGAGCAGGATCAGAAAGATCCCCAGGGTTCTTTTCCTTTCTGCTGCCAAATTTGTGCAGAGGGAGAGAGGAGAGTTGCTACATCCATTGAAGGGCAGGGAAACAGGGAATGGGAGGAAGAGGAATCCTCCCTCTGAAGTTAGAGGGCAAAACTTCAGGAAATTGTTGCTCAACTGATTAAAAACATAACCAAAAAAGGGGGAAAAAATAACCTAAGAAACACCAACATTTTCTTTAACCACAAGCCAAGCTCCTGTTTCCTCCACAGGAATGAGAAACCAGAGCTTCCCACCACTGACACACAAGGGAGGAGTAACACACATTTTTTAAATCTCAGTCTCAAAGTGCATTTTATGCCTGAAAATGAGGTTATTCATCAGGCTTTTTTTTTTCTCTCCTCCAAATCTGCATACATTAAATAACAACACATTCTATTCCACAGCAGGTAGCAATTATCTAGTTAGTGCCTACCCAAACTGAACCTACAACTTTGGAGGCAGAGTTGACATCCATTGTACTTTTTTTATAACATCCAGCACACAACTGAACCCTTGGAAAGGATTTGTTTCCAACGTAGCAATAAAATCTAAGTTCAGGTCAGAGCTGCCATAAAACCAACAAGCCATATTTAATGTCAGATTTGGGAAGGAACCTTAAAAAATAGCAAAAACCTTGCACTCAGATGAGCAAACTCTTCAGCCTTACAGCTCCTGTGATAAAGACCTCAGCAGAGATTTTCTTCTCCGCAGTCAGGAAGTCAAATTTTAATTCAATTCTTATATTTTAGTTGAACTAAAATTGATCTTGAATGTTTCAGTAAAGAAATACTGAAACCACATTGCCAATGTGGTATAAACATGAGTCCCCACTCACATTTTATCAACAGGTTTCTCTCTAGCAATTTAAGAGGAATTTAGTGAGAAATCTCATTTTTTTTTCCTCTCCTCGCTTTTTTCCCCTAAATTCTTGCCCTGCTGGGGATAAGCAAGTGAAATAAAAGAGTATATAAAAAGCATAGATAAAATATTATTGAGGGGGAAGAGAAAGTATATATTCAGCTACTGAAAATAAGAACTACCATCAACACAATTTTTCTAGGACATGATCCCTCCAATA
This sequence comes from Aegithalos caudatus, assembly GCA_013389925.1. Classification (NCBI taxonomy): domain Eukaryota; kingdom Metazoa; phylum Chordata; class Aves; order Passeriformes; family Aegithalidae; genus Aegithalos; species Aegithalos caudatus. Next base: position 73,294 of record WEIU01004448.1, read on the forward strand.
TTTCCTTTGCCAAACATCATTGTCCACGACATGATTTTTCTGTTATATTAACATATTTCACTGTTTTCAGTGGTCACAATTTTTAAGTCCTGTACCAACTTGACTTGCCAGGCATTTTTTTTTTCCTTATACCTCTCACAGAAACATATTCTCCATTTAAAAACATGTGGCAGAACACACCAAACACCCCCAAAACACTCAGTGCTCACAAAACAACCTCAAAGTCCAACTCTGTTTTGCCCAGTTAGTTAATTTGTTCAGAATTAAGCCAATTCATTAAGAGGAACAGATTCTTACACCCCATTTGAGATGATGAATTCCTCCACAAAGATTTCCTCACGTAACATTTGTTACCTAAACATTTCTGCAAACAAAACCACATCAAACAGCAGAACCCGAATGTGGGAATTGTGGCTTGTAAGACTTTTGCTGTAGCACATTTCATCACACAGTACTGAGAACAAGAGGGGTTTTTTTTTCCAAGTTATCAGTGAAATCAGTGTTTCAGAGAACACCTGAAAAGCCCTGGATCAATTCTCAGGTGTTCTGGTCACATTTTGGTGAAATCCTCACCACTCCACTTTTGAACCTTTACATTTCCTGCGCCCCGCTGGTCTCCAAAACAGTGAATGTACACTCCAAGACTTTCTTAGCTCTCTCTTCACCCTCAAACACAAGGCTCCAGATTTCCATCTGCCTTCCAGACTCAGGATTTAATTCAATTAACTCCTGTAGCTGCTTTTCCACTGAACAGGAGACAGCCCCAGGCGTTTTGTGTGGGAATAAAGAAGCACAGAGCACCTGTGGGTCCCAGCAAACCAGGGAGTGCTGGGGCACCTTGGAAAGCCCTTCTGGACTCCATGGCTGTGTAATTACATCCCAGGGGCTCCCTGCTAATAGCAATAAAACAATTTACACCTCTGGAAACTGCAGGAGACAGCCCAGCAGCAATTTCCCAAAGCTCTTGTTCGTAAGCCTGTCTAAAACTTGCACTTCTCTCCCCACCTCTGAACAACAGAGGTGAGGCAACAACAGATTCATCCACACATCCCAGGAGTGCTGCTCCATCCTTTCCCGTGCTGCTTTTGCTGCCCAGTTCACACACCTGCCTGCTCCCCTTGGCAGCAGCCAACAGCACTCACACAGCCTGGGGCTTTTGGGGGGTTTGGCCTGGAGAAAAGGAGGCTCCAGGGAGATCTTCCCACATTGCACAGCTCCCTGGGAGGAGGCTGGAGTGAGCTGAGTGCCAGTCTCTTCTCCCAGGGAGCACAGGATAAAAGGAAAACGGCCCCAAGTTGTACCAGGGGAGGGTTAGATGGGGAATCCATGGAAAAAATTTGACCAAAAGAGTTGCCAAGGCCAGGATCAGGCTGCCCAGGTAAAAGGCGGAATCACCACCCCTGGATCTTTTTAAAGAACATGTGGATGTGGCACTGGAGGACATGGATAAGTGGTGACCATGCTGGTGGAGCTAGCTGATGGTTGGACTTGATGGTTTTGAAGGTCTCTCCCAACCTGAAGGGCTCCACGATTCTGTTCCGTGATTCAGATGGGTTTTCCTGGAATTGTACCTCACTCCCCATTCCCTACATCCAGCACTGCCCACAAATCCTCCAGGAACAGGACAGACCCAGCCTGAGCTGCACATCTGTGGGGCTGGATACCAACTCTGGGCATTAAAAACAAAGTATTACAGACTTTCTGACCTGAGCAGCATTTAAGTTAAAAATTAGAGATACAGAGAGGCTTTAGAAACCATCCCAGAGAAAAGCTTGCATTTCTGTGTTTCCTGATGAGCTGCTTCACACAAACTTAGCTCTGGCCCAAGACCCAGTAAAATACCTTGCAATACCTTCAGGTTGTGACAGATTTATTTCTCACCCAACACTCCTCCTGAGAAGACCCAACCCTGACAGTCTGGGGCTTGCATCACCTCTCAGCACCGAAAATTCCTCCTGACTTCTGCAGCTCTGTGATTTATACAAGATATTCAATTCTTATCTAGAGAGAAAAGCTTATAAATTATCCACCCTTCCCACCCCACTCTGTCTTTATTCTGCCAGGGGAAGGTCACCTCACTTGTTTACGTCAGAGAGAGCAAAGTCACAGGGAGGAACAGACAAACCTGTGTGTACACACAGCCTTAATCCCCTCATAACCCCAGATCCACTTAAAACCACTCTTTATTAATTTCTATTTTTATATTCTTTAGGGAATAACAGGGGACATCCTGAATAATGTATATAGCTCCACATCCTCTGGAATGCCAAAAAAATTTACACTATTTCAAGATACATTAAGTAGCTTAGTACCGAGGCATGGGAACACATCAGCAAAGCCATTCCAGTGAACAATGGGGAAAAATCATGGACACAGGGCTGAAATTAAGGAAAGGAACTGGAAAATTCTTCCACAAAGTGATTGTTCAGGTCATTTAAAAATAACTGGCAGCTCTCAAAGCTGGAATATGCTGGTGGGGGCTTTGTGGGATGCACAACTGGGAGCTGGCTGGTCAGAAGTGGCAGCTAAGCCATGGAAAACCCTCCTGGACGTGACCTGAAGGAGCCTGGAGAGATTCCAGTCTGATTTTGGTGGGTGTGGGGCAAAGCCCAAACAGAAGAAGCTCTGCAGGGCTGGGACCCAACCAAGAACCCAGCAGAGCTGAAGGCAGATGCTCCCTCCCATGGTTTGTTTACCCAAATTCTGTTTTGCTCTGCAGCTCTCTCCTCCTCACTGCCCACATCCAACACACTGACCATTCCCAAACCACCTCCAAAGCCATTAAGCCTCTACAAAACCCAATATTTCTTCCCCAACAGTCAAAAGCACAGATTGGCTTAAAACAAAAAAAAAAAAAAAGGAATTGTTTTGAAAAGTGTCCTTTCCCCTGGACTGCTCCAACCTGGACACCTCACTTAAAAAGACATCCTGTAAACCTTGCCCATCTGATGCAGCACAGCCAAAAGGATCATTATTCCCAAAAGCAGGGGAAGGAATGGCTGTGCCATGTGTTTAATGGGCAGCTCCACAAGGACAACAGGGGCATTACCTGGTGGATAAATCACCTCATTAAACAGAGCAAGATGCACCAGGAATTGGCAAGCAGAGGCCCAGAGTCGCTTTCACCAGGCACAAGTTCTGCAAGAATATCATTAAAATCAAATGCAATCAGAATGGCCTGACTCTCCAGCAAGGTTTCTGTTTGTAATACTGATGCACAGTTGAATTACAATATGTATTTCACTCATCCAAACAAACTTTATGCTCATGGTGCACCAAGCTGTTCATTCTTTCACTTGGTTTAAAACAAAGCTTAGGTAAAAAAGCAAAGGGTAAATTCTTGGAGTGAAAACACATTTTCATTACATTCCTTAGGATTGTACTTCCTGTCATCCCACCAATAAACTCTGAATTCTCCTACTAGCTGCAAACCTCAAAGTTCAGATCACATTCTTACACAAACATTCATTCCTGACCAAAATGCCACCACCATAACTTAAAAACAAGCAGATTTTGCAACTTTCCTCAATACCAGACTAACACTTGCACCAAAACCAACATCATTTCCCTCACAAACTTCCCTGGACTTTGGGATAAACTCTTTTCTTTCTCCCCACGCAAGATAAGATGCTGCTTCTCTATCCTTGATGTGCATTTGAATTTCCTCTTAAAATTCATGAGGTTCTCATTGCTGAAGGGCCACCTTGTTCAGTCTGTGTTCCACAGCCACCTGTTGTGACAGCAAAAAAGAGAAAAACCCACCAGTCCCTTCTATTAACAGGTTTCATCACATTATATTCAAATTAGAAACAAAGATGGCTTATGAATATTTCCTTTTGAATTAAAAGTCCAGCTTCTGATGTGAAATTGAGTTTATAATAATTCAGAGCTTATCTGCACAGCTTGGTGTCTTTGTCCTTCCTTAAATAAGTAGCCTGTGTTTCACACACCTGATAGCTGTCCTGGGACTTAATCTGCAACTCAGCTGATATTTTCTCCACACAGTGCTTGATTGTTAATCTCTGCTCAAATTTCCATACCAAGTTGGAGGAGGGGGAAAAAAAATCTTTCCCTCCTTTCAAAGAAAAACTTTAAAAAGGGAAATAATTCTCACCGTAACTCTTGTACACTTGAGCTCAGAGCCAGTTTTTAAACTCCAGGGATCACTCTTTCCTCTGGCAATTTTTCCACTGGCATTTGGGACAAGCCAGGTGTGCACTCCCCCCCACCCAGCACATTCCCACCAAACATGGGCCAAGTCTGGTGTTTTAAAGCGAGGCCTCAGCAGGAAGAAGCTCAAGCACAAAATCCCCATCCCATTTTTTAGCCCAGGAGCATCAGCAGCTTCCCTGGCCACTGCCATGGATGGGGCACCACCAAACCTGCTGACCCTGGCCGTGCCTCAGCTGCAGGCATCAGTTCCCTCTCCTGGCTTTGTGTCTCATCTCCATCCCTTAGACACAGGCTCTTCCTTTATACACAAATTCACCATTTTATCATTACAAGTTTCCCAAGTAAGCTCAACAAGAACACACATTAAGAACCTGAATTTCCCTCAATCTTGCATTTTTTTTCTCTGGATCCAAAAGCAGTGGCTTGCTGACTGAAATGAAAGGCCTGGGCACACCTTTTGTGCCAGAACAAAACTGCTTTTCTCTTCACACAGGGTTTTGTGCTCCCACCTGTTAATATCCACAGCTCAGAGACCACGAGTCCTGCTTTCATCTCCAAAAGCATCACCCTGCTCCCTTTGATAAGACAATTCCTTCTCTGTGCCAGTGTTTCCTGCTGCACATCACAGGGAGACAACTCCTGCCACATCTCCTCTCCTCAGGACAGCATCAATCCACACGATTTCTGACCCAGCTCTTTCTCCACTTTATCAAAGTGCTCTGTAAAAAGCAATCCTGCACTCACCTTTCTCTCTCCAGCTGAACTCTCTCAGGAGCCCAACATTTCCTCTCCATGGATTCTGGCTATGCCACTCCCCATTAACCTTATATGTGTGATTAATCCTCTGAAGGCTCTTCATTACCTAATTAACAGCATTCAAAGTCTCATCACTACCATGTTGTCTCCTGGTTACACATACAAAGGCCAAAGAGAAAATAATCAAAATAAAAATATCAGGACTGTTCTTGCTTTAGATTTATCACCCAGCACTTGGGTGTTGACTTACACTTGTCCATATGAAGTAGAACTAAATTAGGAAAGGCCACAATATTTTTTCCCCCCTCTCTCTTTTGAAAATACTTGAAATTATTCCCTGTTCCTCCTGGTTCTCTCAGGCAGCTGACAAGCATTTAAATAATGTCTCATGAGCAAATTGAAAAGCTGGGAGGAGCAACATGTGTAGGGATTTGAGGAACTGAAACAAGGAGCAGCTCTGCAGGAAAATGAATTTAATTAAAGTTACTCATGCAGGCTCTCAGCCTTAGAAATCTACAAATCTGGAAAATCATTTCCCTTTCAATTAAGTTTGTATTTGTCATTTTGGGAGAGATAAAAACAAATCCCCACTGACCAGGTTTTCCAATAGTGAGAAATCAGGAGGAATTCGCAACACGGAACTGTGAAATGTTTAATGTAAGAAAAATTCAGAAAAGCCAGTGAGGATCTCCAGACCTCCAAGTCCCACCACAGCCAAATGATTCCTTTTCCAAGTTGAAAGTACAGCTGTACCAACTGGAGATGTTTCAAGGCAATGTCTGCCTTATGACTAATACCCCAAGGAGGACTCATCACCTCACTCCCACTTCTTATGCAATCACTGCCAAAAAATAAAAAAGGGCTCTCTCAGAGGGTTTTCTAGAACATCTGAATTAAACACCTGAGCTGAGCTGTCCTCTCTCTCAGCCCCCCTCTCTCCAGCCCCCCACCTCCCACAGCCAATATCCACTGTCAAATATATCAAAGGGTCAGAATGAGTTGAAAATGATGCTGCTGATGCAAAGTCATTTTATTTTAGAAAAAGTTCTGGACAAGCCCATTCAGCTCCTTCCTGAATATTCACACAGGGAATCCTGACAGGTTCCTTCAGTGCTGCAGATTGGGGGGAAAGGCTCTTTTAGGAATGCCAAGTTAACTCTGTTATAACCAAACAGAGAATCTGCTGGTGGTGGGTGCTCCATCCCTGAATTCCATAAAGCCATTCCTCCCTCTCTCCTCACTGACACACAAACTTGTAAGGCTGAACTCCTCCTTCCCAGTCTGTACAGTGCAGGTATTTCCCCTCCACATCAGCAGTTAATGATCAGCTTGCAAGTGCTGTGAAAAACCAGCAGTAATTCCAGCCAGGGGGATCAAGGGCTCCAAATCCCTCCTGCCCACATCTTCCCGAGCTGTTTTGTGGTGATCACACGCAGGAGGAACAGCCCTCAGCACTCCCAGATGTGGCATTCAGGTGTTCTAGGAGGATCAGCTGGGTGTTTTTTCAAAAATCAGCTGGAATGAAATCAAAGGCAAAGTGAAGGTTCTCAGTTTTTTCCCCCAGGCAGAATTCCCACTGAGCTCTGTGAGGACTGAACCAAACTCCTGAATTGAAAGCAGGGATGCAAGGCTGGGATTTATCTGTGCACACACACACACACACAAAACCCCACACTCTGCCTGACCTGGCAGTGAGTTATTCATTCAGAAAGAATCCTATCACTAAAAAAAGCTTCAAAGGGTGGAGAGGAATAGATATTTCACCTCATTCACCTCGGGAACAGTGGGAAGAGAAGCTGGGAGTGAGAGCTGCTGAAGTTTCAGTAAACCACAGACACAGCCAGCCTCCCCTGCAGGACATTTTAAAGCCTTTCAGAAATCTCACCTTGCCACAAGTGAGGGCCACTTGTTAAACAAACAGGGCAGCAAGTGGAATATTTGGGATTTTCTTCCCTCTTCCATATCCTCTGGTCAGAAGAATGGCTACAGAAATCTGTGAGGGGATGAAGTCCACACATTTCATCAGACCTGTACAACCCTGGCACTGGGCATGGAAATCCTTGCTGGAGTTTTTAAGAGCAGACTGGATCCTTAATAAAGTTTTGGGCAGTGTCCAAATCCTTGGCTTAGAGAGAGACTGAGAAAGGAGCTCAGAGGATACTTTGGCCCAAGTTATTGACTGAGATGAGGAAAAAAGCAGCAACATTCTTTTCCCTCTTGAATTTAATGAAAATAAAACAGGAAAGTAAGGCTGGAGATAGAAACTTCTCTTTACATTTATTTTTGTTGTAGCATCATAGCCTGCAATACTTCAGAAGTTCAGAATCCTGCAATAATCCAGAAGTTCAGATTTCATCTGATTTCCACCTGGCACACAGAAAATTCCCCCCATTGTCTCCCCTGAGAGGTGCTAAGGCTTTGCTCCGGGAGGGTTTTAATATCACAGGAGACATCATTTGCTCCTTTGGCTCATTCCCTGTTTCTCTGGGATACAAACCTCCCACAGAGCTGCTGGAATGAGCAGGGCATGGTGGGCAGTCTATAAAGCCAGGGGTGCCCAAATACAGGGTTAAAATCTCATTTTATTTGCAGCAGAACTCATCAAACACAGTGAGGAGGGAGAGGTAACTGCTCCAGCCAGGAATTACAGACATTCCCTAAGGAATAAGGATGTCAAACAGGGGGAACTGCAGGTCCAAACACAGGGGCTGCCCTACAGAGTGATTCATGGCTCTCCATCAGTGACCTGACACAGCCTCCAGCCTTTTTTGGCTCCAAGTTATCTGCCTCCAGAGCTGCTTGCCTCAGAAGGCTGCAGAGACATCCCTGGAATGGGAATTCTGTCCTTGCCACGTTCCAGGGCCTGCTGGAAGCACGAGCAGCACAATAACCACACTCTCCTCTGCTAACCCTTGAGGAGCCAGCTTCAAAATAAACACTCCATTTCACATATGGACATTATTCTGTAAAATGCTTGACCTGACCCCCCTGAGATGTTCACTGTCGACCATAAGAGAACAGTTTATCACGTCATGCTCTTCCCTGAGTATTTTTACACTCCCAGGCTTTGTCTGGACTGTTGGGAGCAGCTCACTCTCATCCCAAGATGCCTGTGATCCCTCCATGCCCAGCCAGAGGGATTCTGACAAACAATTAATCAGGACTCAGGACTGCATCTGCCTCGTGTTTACAGCCAAGGAACGAACTGGGCTGAGAAAGCATCTGAAAGGGTAATACTTCAAACCTGATGACTTTGTGGTTGGGCTTTGTTTTCCTGGAAGGAATCTGCTCACAGATCATGTCTGAGAGACCCAACAGACAGGGAATTGATGAGCTTTTAGGTAAACCAAACATATGGTGCTTGCTACGTTCCATCTATCTGGTAATCAGTCAGTTAGCAATAAAGGCACAAGAAAATTTGGCCAGCTCCTCAAGACACCACATCTGAGGAGATCAATTACTGCCTTAATTTAGACAAATTTTTCACAGGGATTTTTTTTTTCCCCCCCTATTACACCGTCTTTCCTGTTCCATGGAGTTTTCATTAGCTCCTGTGGAAAATGACACCTGGATTCTTCAAATAAACATCAAACAACAGTGAGAGTGTAGAGAATGAAATGCTGGAATAATCGAAGCACTGACCACTAACAGCTCCAGGTTGTTCTGTGTGCAGTTATTTTTCCCAACTGTATTAAAAAAATGTGCACTGAATATTGTTATTTTAGTACTTCAAAGCTTCTCAGGCCTCCATCCCAGAGGAAAAAAGCCCATTCTGGGTGCACAATTCTAAAGAAAAAGAGGTCAGGGTCGTTTTCTGCCAACCTGGAGATAACAGGAGCACACTCAGGTAATTGCTCCAAACCAAAATCTGGCAGAGCAGAGGGACCTGGGGAAGGCCAAACTTTGGCCAAACCTGTTGAAGGAGCTCTCCCTCCCACATTCCCTGCAGGATTTAACGCTTTACTGAAGGCACATTTAGGACTGAAACCCAGGAAATAAGGGTGATGACATGGCAGCATGACACGGAGAGTCAAGTAGGTATTAATAGGCCAAAAATTATTCAAAATTCCTATTAAATATCTCCCTCTATTCCATTCCCCAGCCCTCTCCAAATCCCCCTGGTGCTGAAACTCTCCAAGGGCTCCAGGAGATGCAGGCAGCATTTCCCCAGCTGCTCTGCACTAGAAGAACAACTTGAAAATGACATTTCAACCTCAGTGTGCCATATAAAAACCAGCCAGTGCTTGTCTGCCACCATCCTGCTCTGTGTGCACATCCCTGCTCCCAGGCCCAGCACAAAACCAGATTTCTTCACGTCACTTCTGCTTATTACTGAGATGCAGAACAGTGAGAAATTATTAAAGACTTGAAAAAATCAATTTGGGCATTTTAACTCCGAGCTCAGGCTGCTCAGCTCCTGCAATTTGTGTAACACAAGACGCTGCTAAGACGGCTCCATAAAGTGAATTAGAGCAAATAATTTCTTTGTTCAGCTCCAATATGCCCCAAAGATGGATTCTATATTATATTACATCAAGGGGGTTTAGCATTAATACTTCAATACCAAAGAGTTGGGGAGGCAGGCAAAGCTGTGGCAAAGTGCACAAATCAGGATTTGCTTTGTTTTGACTGCAATAAACTTCCTTTAGAAGAGCATTTGACTGAGAAGCATTGTTAAAAATGAGTGCTTAATTCGATTTCCCATATGGTGTTTAGGAGGTTGGGGGTATGGGATTACCATTAAATATTGTGTTAGACATACAAAAACTGCAGACAAGAAAACTGAGTTTACACAGCAAGTGTGGGTGGGTTTTGTTTGTTTGTTTGTTTGTTTTATTTCAAACACTCCTCGGTTCATTTACAGCATCCTCCATCCCGAAGAGATGATATTTTAAAAGGAGGTTCAGTGCTGTAACACAGCACCCAATCTATAGTTCAATATCTGCAGTCTGGGAGCCTGACATAAAAGATAAGAAACAGATGTAGGGTGAGATGAAGAAATGTGTCTATTGAGGAGTTTCAGCACGATTTGGCACAAAAAAATAATTGAAGTCAATATGCAGAAAGCAAAGCTGTCAGCAAATTGCAATGCTCGACTGGAGCACAAATGTATTTATAAAAAAAGGAATTCTGTGGAGGCCAGACGTGGTCTCCCAGTTTAAATAGATTAGGAGCGCATTAGGATTCGTCTGCTCTGCCTCAGCCAGAGTGCTGACCCTGAATGCACAAAGAGAGAAGGTTTATTCCATCTGCACCAGGAATCTCCCACCAGAAACTCCCAGTTCTGGAGCTGCTGGACCAGTAAGAGCACTGGGACCAGTCCCTGCAGAGCCCCTTCCATGGAATTCACTGACACACATAAAAACAGCTGCGTAATTCTGCCCAAAAATGGGAATTTGAACATTTTCCAACCCAGAAAGCTTTGCAGAATTCTGCCTCGCAGTTTCCTAACGTGGCTAATCCCACAAGTCACATTTTTTTTCCCAGTTTGGATCAGTAATTCCTTTCTAGAGTTTGGATCAAGTCCCCCCCCCATCCCAGCCTGTGTCACCTCAAGCTCTGAGAAGTTAAAACTTTAAGTTAATAGCAACCAGAAGGCAAATACAGAAAATCAAACTCTGCTTAGAATATTTCCTCCCCTAGATCACAGGATTTTTTAAATCTTATTTCTTACACTATCATCATATCCTCTTATTATTGTTTATACTAATGCCTGAATTCCTGGATTTTTTCAAAGACATGAAAATCCAAGTGACCAATCCTTTTACCACATTAAGAGAATTAAACAGAAAACTCCCTCATGAGCATCCCTTAGTCCCAGTTTGGCATGGTACCACCCTACTGCTTCCCAGTAAATACTGATTTTCAGTTAAATGACCTGAATTTTTTTATCATTTCACCGAATTTCTGCACAGTTTAGTCCCACTTCGTTTTACCAATCCCACTCTGCTGTTCTGAAATACATTTAATAATGGTTTTTAAAGATTGCAGGGTGTGACAGCACATATAGCAAAGGTTCATTTTGATTCCCTTGTTTCTTCAGGCCAAATTCCATTTACACAGGGATGGGTGAGGAACAGTTTGGCTTCCCAGTAGAGATCTATCCATTCCTGCTTCTGGAATAAATTCCACACTTAATTATTAATATTAAATTCCACCTTCCAATTGATACTGGAGATATTTTTTTTAAAGCCACTTAAAACTTGACTATAGCTTTAAACAGCCCATTTGAACACTGAACAAAAGCAACCAAACATTTTAAAACCAGATTTGATCCTTTCCATTCTTTTCCCTGGAAACAGGAGTCAGCCCTGGCTGCTTCACACAGATTTCCTTTTTTTAAATTTATTTTTAATTTCCTATCAGTTCACTAGGAATTGTGGATCACTCCCTGCTGCTTGAGGCAATATCAAACAAGCTCACACACTTTTCTAATTTGCTTTGTTCTTCTGAGTGGTGAACTTGTTCCAGGCCCATTACAGAACATGTTAATTGTTATCTTCACAAAGAATGAGTCTGCAAAAGTAACGCTTGTCTGGCGTGTGTTCAACACACCCTTTAAGCCTCACACTGCTCCAAAAAGTCATTTAAAGATTATTTTGGAATTGCTTTTATTTACCATTCTTATGTTTTATTTATTATTTCTTCAACTGACAATAATTGCACCTCATAGGCTAGGGTACTGACACTGCTTGTCATTATTTTATTATTATTATTATTATTACTTATTTATTAATTTTCCTTTTGGAAAAGTGAGATTTGATAGCTCTGCAGCCTCAATGGTTTAGCAGCCTGCCAAGTTCATTTCCTGACTCCTGGGGGAACAAGGAAGGCCTAAAGATATTTAAAACTTCAGAAGTTTGGGAGTGAACTCCTGGAACAGAGCCCCTCCAACCCCACACATCAAGGGTCATTTATGAGGCATCACAGGAAAAATTCCATTTAATGACCTGTGCCTCCATGATTCTGTGGTTCTGTCACAAGTCTATTTTCACTGGTAGATCCTGGTATTACCAAGATATTTTACTGGTAGATCTTCTGAAACAGAGCCCCTCCAGCCCCACAGATCAAGAATGGCCATTTATGAGGCACTGCTGTGGAAAAATCCAATTTAATGGCCTGTGCCTCAATGACTCCGTGGTTCTATCCAAAGTCACAATAATTTTACTGGCAGATACTGGGGTGTTTCTGTGACAGCCACTGGATGAGCAATTATTCACCACTTTTGCCCTCCCCCAAAGAGCTGCAGCATCATCAGCCTTAAAAAATGAACCCGAGATTGCAGCACTCACAACCACAGAAACAAACACTTCTAAATTCCCCAGGATTTTACTGCATCCTAGAAGAGACCACGGAAAGCAGCAATCCCCAAAATCTCAATATTTGACAGTGCTCTCCACAGCTGTGGTGACAGCACAGCAGAAGAGTGTTTCAAGCAAAGAGAATTAAATGTGAAATAATAACAAGAGCTGAGGAGTTCAGAGCTAGCCTTTAACAGGAGCTCCTTTTTCTATAATTAGGCAGGCACAGAAAGAACAATTACATTTGCCTGAACCAATCTGGGTGAACCTGACCTGATTTAAGCACATAAAATAAAAGGAGAACTGGATTTATGATGCTCACATTTTCTAGGAAGTCATTCTCTTTTCTGCTTTAATTCACTCAAAAGCCTTTGGTCTCAACAGAGCCAATAAACTCAGGTTTTCACATTCAATATTCATGAAAGCAACAAGATACTGAAATTAATATCGTGTTCATTTCTCTTCAAATGATTGGAAAATCAGCATTTAATTCCTGCTTGGGTACCAGTAATAAAACTGAATTACAAGACTGACTCAGCCTAACAAGTGTGAGCACAAATGCTGCCTCTCCTGACAAACTCACCTCAAAATAAAGCTGAACTTTGGGAATTTCTGGTTCAATCCAGTTGTGTTGCAGCTTTCACATCCCACCTGCCCTACAGCAAATAAAGATCTACAGGGTTTAGGCAGTGACCACATTAATAAAGCTCCTTTGGTGTTATCAATCCTGCAGCAGAACTTGGATTTCCATCATTTCTAGAACTGGAATTCTATCAAGTTTGTTGTCCTCTTCCTCCACCTCTCAATCACAGATGCTAAGGAGAAACTCCAAAATATGGTCAAAAGCCCCCAAATTTACGTAAATGTTACGTTAAAAATAATTTAATTTTGAAAGATAAAGTCACCTTAGCCCAGTTCACTCAGAACAAGGAAAATAAAGAGAGGGGACTCAATTTTTGGTTAATTTTCAGTTAATTACTAAGTCCCTCTAAATTCACTGAAATCCTTTTGGTGAGAAAGGGAGGAAAGTGGGGATAAATTTCTATAAACACCCAGCTGTTCTCTGCAAAACATCTGGGGATGTCTCTTCAGATGCCACAAATTCTTACAAAGCTGCAGAGAAAAATTCCTCCAAGTTCTGGAAGGGTTTGAGGGCTGGGGTGGTGAGAAGAAAGGAGTTGATGGATTTTTGTACAATAGAATGAAAAGTGTGCCTGTTAACATAAACCAGAAAGCTGATTTGTTGTCTATGAAGCAAAGAAGAAATTGTAGTAAAAAATCCCTATATTCACCTTCCTGGTAATTCACAGATGCAGGAACCACAACACCAAAATAATACCCTGTTGGAGGGTTTGAAAAAGGAGAGAAAAATAATTAGGCTGAGTCTCAACAGAAAGAAAATATTCCAAAGATCCCAACTAACTGAGCTTTTCAAAATCAGATCAAAACAGGCAAGAAATGAAATGCCCTGCTTTTGATTTTTAAAACTGTATCCCCCACTGAGCCACCTTTGCAGAGAAATATCGTCTGCATTTTATATTCCAATTAGTGCATTTAATCTTTCCCTGATTATTTATTCACATTTGAAAGAGTTTCCTTGCTCTATTTTGTAACTTGGGAGTGCAGAGGAATGGGGAGAATGGTGCTGGGTATTTCCAAAGGAGATGCAGGCACCTCTATTTCTCTTCAGGCAGATCAAACTCCTGAAATTAAGATTAATAATCACATGTGTAATGAGACAAATAATTGTTTTAGATGTCATTATTCATTAAAAATGGGGCAAGTCCTGGTTTGTTTGGTTTTCCTTAATGTTACTTTCTCCCTTGGCAGAGGCTGCCGAGTCCTGTAAGGGATGCAGATTTTCTAACTCTACCATTAGGAAAAAAATATCTTTAGTACCAATTTTACTAAAATTCTTGTCTGAAATAATCAACAGTAACTCACTTCCTCCAAGATATTCAGCATTTTAAGGATCTCAAAAAGTAAAGTTCTGGGTTTTTAGAAATCTCACTACAAACAACTTTTCTGTAAAATAATCTGGGTTGATTTCTTCACAGAAAGGGTGGGCAGGCTTTGGAAGGGAGTTTTGGAGTCCCCATCCCTGCAGTTGTCCAGGGAATGACTGGGCTCTGGTCTGGTGGAACTGGTGTTGATCCAGTGCTGGACTGGATGATCTTGGAGGTCTTTTCCTAAGCTCAGTGTTCCTGTGATCCTGTGCAATCCACTCCAAATCCACTCAGCATCTGCAAACCCTCAGCAACTGCAGCTGAGTAAATCATTTATTCTGAATTCCCTCCTCCTCCTATCTGGATATTATCTGCCAACAGATGGGGAAGACAACCAAATCATCATTCACTGCATCATTTCTGCCACGTCCAGGTGAGAAATAACAAATTTCAGGCAGCTTTGGCTGAATTTCTTGATCAAACAGCTCAGGTCAGTTGTGACCAGAAGGATTTGGATCCTCCTGGGAATGCTCCCAGTCTATAAAGATCTTTATCAATGCACATTTTATTCTCTCAGCAGAAAATATTTGTGCTTGAAAGCTTTCTTACAGAGCTTTCCCAGATGAGTGGTTAAAATAAAAAAATAAAATAAAAAAAACCCAAACAGAAATCTCACCACAACACTCCAACAACTTTTTCTGTTTAAAAAAAAATAAAATAAAATAAAAAGGGCATCAGATTTCTGTCTGTTGTGAGCAGCTGAGGTGATTTGTCATCTGTAAAGCACGGTGATAAAAACACCATGATCACACAGGGCTTCAAAAAAAAGAAAACAACTTTCAAAGCGCTCTTCAGAGCGTGCTTTGATCAAAATGTTTACAAAGCAGCAGCTTCACAAGAGGTTCCTGAGCATCAATCTTGATTAGGGTTATTTACCAACACAGCAGCAGTGGGGGATGCACCTCTGGAGCTGCACTTCTCACCCAGAAATTCAGGAGCTCAGCTCCCTGCCTTGCCCTCAAGAAAAGAAAGTTTTCATTTAAGCTCAGAAGACAAAAGACAACAAATGAGGCTTGTGAAGTTACTCCTGAGGAATGCCTGGAATTAGAAATAGAGCCAGAAAAAAAAAAAAAAAGATTGCTGGAAAAGGGTGTGCAACTCTACTTTTAGTGCAAAAATAGAAGAAAAAGAGTAATGCTTGATGTTGAGGGCACACAGAACATGGTTTAACATTAAGTGCAGCTGATTGTGGCAGCAAATTGTTATAAATGTGTATTATGGAGTTGGCTTTCTGCAAATAGTGAGATGAATGCTGTATGTAAAATGTGGGAAAGTTGTACTGTATTTTCTTTTATTAACAGAGTTTAGAAAGGTGATGAATGTCTATTTTCTGACTGTAACATAGTGCTAACAGTAAAAGACTGGGGTTTTTTCTTTGTAACATCTCAACTGGCCAAACCAGGAGACAGGCAGAGTCATCCTGCATTCCTGCATGGACATTGCTGACCAAAGCTATGGAACCTCTGTTATCAAAGATCTCATCCAAATGGAGATGACCAAAAACCTGCAGAGAAGAGTTTATGGGACCAGAAGCCATGGAACCTCTGTTATCAGGGATTTTATCCAAATGGAGATGACCAAAAACCTGGAGAGAAGAGTTTATGGCACCTATGATATCAGAGTGCAGCCACCCAGATGAATCTACCAGATAAAATGATTGGGGGGGGAGTTGAAACTGAACAAAAGAAATTATACCCAAAAAGAGTGTTTGAATCATGCATTAGGGTCTATGGAATATGTAATTCTTAAAACAGAGATTCTTAAAACAAAAAGGATCTGAAGGGATAAGGGGTGCTGGCTGGCTCAGTGCCAGACACCCTCAGCAGAGAAACTTTTTCACAAAATCATGGAATCCTCCAGGGTTCTCCATGAACCTTCAAGATCACCAAATCCAACATTCAACTCAATACCCCCCCTGCAAAGCCCCTAAATCATATCCCAAAAAGCCAAATTTACACGTTGTTTGAACACTTCCAGGGATGGTTTGAACATTTCCACTTCCACCAGCCCATTCCAGTGTTTAATCACTACTTCAGTGAAGAAATTCTTCCTAATATCCAATTCTTCCTAATACCTCTCCCTGGTGTGACTTGAGGCCAAACTATTGATCAGATTTGTGCTCCTAACTCTGCCCAGTCCTGATTCCAAATAGTGCAGAAGAATTCCAGGCCAAAAATAAGCCAAACCAAAAATAGAAGCTTCCCCCAAAAGCCCCAGCCAAAGTTTAATTTAACCAAAATTCAGCTGGGAGACACAAAAATATGCACAGCAGAGCACACATCAAGAGGCTGGGAGGAAACAACCAGGAACACAAACAATGAGTCAGAAGGAGAGACTTGATCCCAAAAAACCCTCCCTGCTCTCCCAAGGAGGCACCAACAAGGAGCAATCCAAGATCTCCAGATCTTCACAAGGTGATTGAGCTGAGGCTGATCCCATCCTGCCTCCAGAACCATTCCTGTCACCAAATTTCTGAGTTCATCTCCTCAAGTGCCACCACAATGCCAGCAGGAGTTTGTTCCACACAAAGGCATCAGGCAAAAAACACAAATATAAAACCAAAATTAACAGGGCCCACACACCACCTCCCCTAGTTCAGAAGGTAATTCAGGTTTTCTGCTCCTCTCTCACTGATCAGCCCATCATCTCAGCAAAGTTGCACACACATAAAATGAGGGCAGAGAGGTTTATTTAAAACACTGAGCATCCACTCCCTGCTTCAGGTTGTGTTTTATGGGCTTGCATGAATTTTGGTAGCAGAACACCAAGATAAAAGCCCATAATTCAGTTTTCTCTTGACTCTCTCTGCTTGCCTACTGCAAATCTCTGCTGACAGCCTTCTCTCCTCAGCTCAGGCTGATTTAATACAGCTGCAGCCTCTCTCCCTCCACCTCTCCTGGAATCTTTTCTTGCTTTTAACAACCCCAACCCTTCCTTTCCACTCCCACTGGTTATTTCATTCTGTGTGCAGCACGTTTGGGGTGCTCAGTGTAGTAAATACCACACAAACTGTGCCACACCAAGAGCAAAAGAGCTTTGTGAGGCCCTGAGATGAAGCCAATTAAAGGAGGAATTTTTATCTGTGAGTATTATGAATTAACAAAAGGAAATAATGGCTGGATTGCCCAGACTGGACTTGAGAGGATCTGCTCTCTGATAAAGAAATACAGAAATTAAAAGGAAGTATCACTTCTGACAGTTCAGATTTGATTAGATGAAGTTATGCCTTAAGAGGGCACAGATTTCACTGTCTTGCTTTGTTTGAAGTCCATTTTTCCTACCTAACACACTAACACAGTGCATTTCAGCCATCCACATTTTCCAAACACTTCAAAACTGAAAAGCTTCCACTTATATTCCGAGTTTATTTTACAGAAATACTCAATCATTTCACACACTTCACCCCCTTTTTGACTGTGATGCTCTGGGCTGGCCCTGCTGGAGCAGATGAGCCCACTCTAGGATTCTGTCATTCCAGACTTTTCACAATCCAGTTCCAACCAAGTTTTTTGCCATCAGAAGTTTGGATTCTGCACCCTGATATATGGAACTCGACGTTTTTGTGTCTCTCTTCCTTCACTGTTTGGTCATAAAGGTGTCCAAGACAGCAAGAAAAATTATCTGCACCTGCCCAATCCTATTTTATTTAGTTAAAAAAATCAGAGCAAAGGAATTTCTTACAAAGTCACACAAACATAAGAAGTTACAGTGACTAAAGCTAAGTTTGATGGAGCAAAGTGAGCTGCAAGGTTTAAGTCACAAATTGCTCCCAGAGTTTGAATTTCTGCTGGATGCAGGACTAAGCTGCACTCCACTAAGCTGGAAAATTTTAGGCATCAGGATTTGCTTTTGTCTACCTGGTACTTTTCCAGCAAGCAATGAACTTTTCTTGTGTAAACCCAAGTTCACAAGGGCAAGGCCAGGCTTGGAAAGATCTATTCCTGGCTTGGCAGCAATAATTCACCATTTTTTGGGTTTAACTTCATGATCTTTTTCTCCCAAGTCACTACACGGTGCCACAAAGCAACTTGGCTCATAATGAAGGTGTTAGGAAGGAGCAAAAGGAGATGCTAAGAGTAAAAAGATTTTTAAAAAATCATTAGTACTGAATATTTAGGACTATTTCTTTATCATTTAAGCTGATTCAAAACTTTTTCAGTAACAGTCATGATATGGAAAAGTGTCCCTGCTGCTTTCTGTCAGACTGCTCAAAAATCACACATTGTCATCTGTAAAGTTTAAAAAATAAAAATTAAAAAAAAAAAGTTGTAATTTATATGGAAAGAACACAGAAATATTTTCCCCTCTTCTCTACAAGGGATCCCAAACAACTTCAAACATTTCAAGAAGATGAATTACGCTTCCAACAATTTCATCTCCTCTATTAAACTATTCTCAGGGAAAACAGAAAGGAATCTTAAATACAAAAAAACAACTAAAAATTCTTTGCCTTACTGCAGCATCTGCAGGTTTCTCACACATCAGAGCTGCTGGGGAGAAATTTCCTGCACTGCTGCAGGACTCAAGCAATGCAGCTCCACTGCAGTTCCATTTCCAGGGGAAACTTCTCAGCAGGGCTGGATAAAACCAGTGCAGACTCTAGAGGGAGTTCTAACTTTGCCATATTCTTCCCCTTACAGAGTTTTTATCACTCATTCAGAACAAAACAAATAAATAACAGGGAAAGGTGAACTTTCTCCTGGATTATCTGCTTCTTCCTCTGTCCCTGGGCAGAGTGGGAGCTGCCTGGCATAAATATCTGCATCCTGCTGATACACAGATTTCTGTTTCCTTTCTTACTTGATCATGATGGAGAGGAAATGTGAATTTTCAGTTGTTCTTGGTGACTCTGGTGCTCCTTCAGCCTCAACATTTCACCAGGTCATGCCACATCTGGGAGACTCGTATTTAATGAGGATTAACCCCATCAGAGAGCAGCTCCTTAAACACTGAATAAAACCAAGGCTTTGCAAAGGTATTTTCACCAGGAGTTATGTCTGTTGCAATTTCCCAGGGTGGATTTGTGTGCACTGAGGCATTCCCAGCACAGGAATAGTGGATACAGGGATAGCAGCAAGTCTGCCTGGAATTCCACACTCCCTGGAATCCCTGAACTGGAGCTCAGCTGTGCCAAGGTCTCTTGAACAAAGGGGATTTGCCTGCAATTATGCACTTGGCAAAAATCAGAGCATCACAGAGTGGGTAAGGCTGGGAAGGTTCACAGCGGGGCATCTGCTCCAGCAGGGTCATCCCAGAGCACAGGGCACAGGATTGGGGCTGGAATATCCCCAGGGAGGAGGAAAACCCCACAGCCTCTCTGGATTGGGGCTGGAATATCCCCAGGGAGGAAAACCCCACAGCCTCTCTGGGATCTGACCCAGCACTCACAGCAAAATCTGCCTCCTGTGCAGGGGGAATTCCCAGGATTTGTCCCTGCCCTTCCTCTGGTGGCACTGCTGGCCCCCAGATCAGAGCCTGGCCCTGCTCAGAGCCCTCCCTAAACATAGGGACACCCTGGGACAGACAGGGACACACAAAGACACCCAGGGACACCCTGGGACAGACAGGGACACACAGACACCCAGGGACACCCTGGGACAGACAGGGAAACACAGGGACTCATAGGGACAGACAGGGACACCCAGGGACACCCTGGGACAGACAGGGACACACAAAGACACCCAGGGACACCCTGGGACAGACAGGGACACCCAGGGATGCCAAGGGACAGACAGGGAAACACAGGGACTCATAGGGACAGACAGGGACACCCAGGGACGTCCAGGGACACGTGTGGGTACCCAGGGACACCCAGGGTCACATGTGGGTACCCAGGGACACCCAGGGATGCCCAGGGACACCCAGGGTCAGATGTGGGTACCCAGGGACACCCAGGGACACCCAGGGATGCCCAGGGACACCCAGGGACACCCAGGGTCAGATGTGGGTACCCAGGGACACCCAGGGACACCCAGGGACACCCAGGGATGCCCAGGGACGCCCAGGGACACATGTGGGTACCTAGGGACACCCAGGAACACGTGTGGGCACCCAGGGACACCCAGGGATGCCCAGGGATCCCCAGGGATGCCCAGGGATCCCCAGGGATGCCCAGGGATCCCCAGGGATGCCCAGGGATCCCCAGGGATGCCCAGGGATCCCCAGGGATGCCCAGGGATCCCCAGGGATGCCCAGGGATCCCCAGGGATGCCCAGGGATGCCCAGGGACGCCCAGGGCTGAGGGCCCCTCTCAGCTGGGGCTCCTCTGGAGGCTGAGCAGCCCAGTCCTCAGGACATTTTCTACCTGTCTAAATATTCTTTAATACACACACACAACAGGGTATTTGAGCTTCATTTTTTTTTTCTCAGAGGATAATGAGGCAAATTGCATGGACATAAACTCAAACTATCTATAGGAAAACTCTGCAGAATTCAATATGTGGAGTTCAGGAGTTATGTTACCAGGAAAGAAAGAATACTTGAGACAGCTGTCTACCTCTCAGCCTTTATCTCTCACTTCTGCAGTTTTTTATGTTGCCACAGCAGCACCAGAACCCACAAAAAAAAATCATCTGTAACATCTCTGAACCACAGCTGCCCTCCCAGCACTGACTGGTTTCATTTTAAGGAGTAAAACCACTCAAAACTAGTCACTGGAGCAACGAGGAGGGAGGAAAAAAAAGCAAACTGCGCCTAAAATAATTTCTGAAGGAGCAAAAAAAAAAAAGTGTGCTGAGACAGATACTCCTTATTTTTCAAGTGCTCTTTCATCCTATTTCCCAAACTTGACTTGAAATAAAGTCAGTGCTCCAGGATGGAGCTCAGCTGAACTTGGGAGAGCTTTCCAGGCATCAGGAACACTCTGCTGTCAGCACTCACTGCTGAGCCCACTGCAGGTGCTCAAGGCTTTCCCATTCCTCTGTTCCATGTTATGGAGCTGTGGATAATCAGAAAAAGAACTGCAATCCAGTCTGCAGAAGCATTTGGGGGATGACTTTCCCCAGAATATGACAGGCAGCATTGAAGTCTGGAGGAGCAACTCCAGCCCTTCACCACCTTTTTGCTCTTTCCCTGTTTCCAAACCCTCCCATCCATCCAGAAATGAAGCCTTTGCACAAAGTGCATTTCTTTCTCCTCAATATTGATTTAAAACCATTTTTCATAATAGGCTCTGAATAGCAGGGGGAAAAGAATACAAACCACACATCCTCCTCCTGTCCAAAGGAAGCAATGGATAATGGACTGGCTGAAAAAGTGTTTTCCCCAAAGGCTGCAGCTCTTGGACAAAGACACTCCTGCTTGAGCCATGAAGGAAATTGCCTGTTGGTGTAAATATGCCAAATGCTACTTAGACACTCGATGGCTGCTCACAGGCTGAAATATTCCTTCCTAACTCTGGATCACAAGCTTTTTATTGCTGCTGGCACAGGCTGTGACAGCAGGGAAGAATTCTCTGGGTACTGCAATGCTGGGAATCAGAGGGATGTTGTTTGAACAGAGGGGTGCTGGCCTGAGCAAGGCTCACAGGGCTGGCAGGGACTGTAGGAACACAAGACAGGCCTTTGCTGTAATCCAAATCAGAAATAAATCAGTAAAGCAAGTGAAGAAAGTATTTTAGGGGTTTATTTTTTTAAGAGTTACTGGGCACTGGTGAGGCACCTCCAGTGCTGCATCCAGTTCTGGGCACATCACTGCAAGGAGGACTTGGAGGGACTGGACCATGTCCAGGGAAGGGGCTGGAGCACCAGGAGAGGCTGAGGGAGCTGGGAAAGGGCTGAGCCTGGAGAAAAGAAGGTCAGGGTGGACACCAGCAGGAATTTCCCCATGGAAAGGATTGGTAAACATTGGAACAGAGTGTCCAGGGAGGTTTGGAGTCCCCACCCCTGGAGGTGTCCAAGGAATGCTTGGATTTGGCAAGTCTGCCAAGCAGGGCACAACAAAATCCAAAGTTTTAAAACTGAGCAGGAAGATGTGTGCTGATGTGTTCACAAACAATTCCACTGATGTCCTCACAAACAATTCTATAGGTGAGAGGATGGGTGCTAATGGATTTAAAATGGGTCTTAATATGTCACCTGATGTTAAGCAGCAGGTTTGTGACAGAGCCCAGACACTCTGACTCCTGACACAGACAAGGGGGAGTTCCTGAATTTTGGGGTTAATTTCAAGCACTTACAGAGCAGAAATGAAGGAGTTCCTTACAGAGCTCATACACTGCTCCTGACACAGACAAGGGTCTGCACAAGGCTTCACCTCTGAACTTTGGGGTAACATGCCAGGCTCAGGGGGGATCTGGGGCACCTCCCTGGAACCTCAGAGCAGGGAAAGGAGGAGGGCAACGTGCGGCCGGAGTTTGGGATAAATGAGGCTGTGCCCTCCCAACCTCGAGAGAAAACCCCATGGGCTCTCTTTATTCTCCTTTGTTCGAATAAAACTGCAGGATTCTGTCTCCTTTATGGGCACTGCTTTTCCCAGATGGATTTTCCATACAATCGCACCCATCCCTAAACCTCTGCTGCCCTCCAGCACCAAACCACAGCCCACAGCTGCCCCGGGGATTCTGATCTAAGGAAAAAGCGAGGTTTAATTTCCAGCTGGTTTTTACAAACGTTCCGAAGTCAATGATACTTGCACTTGAATTATTTTACAGGCATAGACCGGTGCATTTCGGTGACCACTGATGGATTTGTACATCTGATGACTTGTTATGAGACACTGATGGCTGGTCAGCATGTCCTAAATATAACCTTGAGACAACGGGAGCTCAAAGCATCCCGTAATTACATTTCTCAGTAGGAAGCAAGTTCCAGAGCTGACATATGGAAAGGCCAAACCGTTCTTCCATTCAAAATAAACAGAAATATTCCTATTATTTCAACTGTTGACTATTGAATATTTCAACTGTTTCACTGTAAAGCTTTCAGCGAGTTTCTCAAGAGCACACTTTGTAATTCCCTCTTCCTTTCAGAAGCACTCGGGAGAGGGAGAGAAGCACAGAACTACAAGAAGAAAAACCTCAGCATCCTAACGACACCTCTGACTTACAATCACAACTGCCATCGCTAAAGCATCGTTCAAATGGAATAAATAATTCTGCCATGAGCTTCATCACCACCTCCCAGCCACAACCTTCCCAAATCCCCCTCAGTTCTACACTCCAAATGATTTTCAGCCCTTTAAAATGGGCTAAACCTTCTCCTGTAAAACCCACCTTGGCTGCTTTGTCATGCAGACCTACCGAGCTGCTCGCAAAGGTTTCATGAATAAATGCAGACTTGTGCCTCAAGC
Organism: Aegithalos caudatus; assembly: GCA_013389925.1. Taxonomy (NCBI): domain Eukaryota; kingdom Metazoa; phylum Chordata; class Aves; order Passeriformes; family Aegithalidae; genus Aegithalos; species Aegithalos caudatus. The sequence continues at coordinate 96,818 of WEIU01004448.1, forward strand.
AGCACAAAGGACAAATCTCGACAGCTCAGGAGACAAATACCAACAACTCGCATATGCTCGGACAGCCATAAATCAGGCGAGATCGCCTCGAGCTTCTCTTCCAACATTGTACTCAAATTCAGAGGTTGTCCCTTGCAGGAGAACAGGAAAAATATTCTAAGCTCAGGAAAGGAGCTGTAGAAACCCAGCAGATTTATGGAGCCAGCAGCCAGTTGTCAGTGGAGAAGTCGTCAGCTTATTCATCAGCCTGCCTCCACACGGGAGAAATAAAGGAAAAAAAAATAAAATAAAAAAGAAACAGCAAAACCCAGCCCTTGTGACAACGTTTTAACAGCAGTGGTTAAGATTAAAGGGAACCTCCAGACCCTCCCAGCCTCTAAAACACACACTTTCATTCCTAAGGGGTGCTTCCATCCCATTTTCCCGTGCTTTGCTGTTGTTCAAATCAGCATTGCAAAGGACATCTCTGCGGGACTTAAGAGGATTTGGGGGACATCAGAAATACCCTGCACATCGGCATTAGGCTGCTAAAGCCGCTCCAAGTGCAGGGGGGATTTCTTGCCCGCTTTTCTGCTCAGCTCCGTGCAAAAGCCGAGGTGATGGGTCAGGAGCATTTAGCACCTGAGTCCCAGTCAATGAGCTGCTAAAGCCTGGCTTAAACTGCTCTCAAAGGCAGAGATCCCAACACCTCTGAAAAGCTGGAAATTCCCTAGGGAATATAAAAAACAAAGTCTAAGCAGGTCATTTTTTTTTAAGAGGCAAACAGTCTGGGGTGGGGGGGGACGACGCCCAAAGGTCTGGTAAATTGCTTTTTAAAAGAATCGAATGAAAGAGAAAGGAGGAGTTCAAAGCGTTTTTCAAAAGGACAGGAGAATTTCTGAAAGGTGCCTTCCAACTTGAGATATTCCACAATTTCCACCCCTTTGGTGAAGCGATAGAAACCACGCAGAAACTGGGAGGGAGGAGATGCAAAGAAAACACAACAAAAGCAGAAGCTGTCCTCTGCATCTGCCACCTTCACCACACGGACACAGCACCACGGTCACACCGTGCACGCTTCTCCGAGAACTCAGGAAATCCAAGGAAATCCAGGCTTTTTGAGGGATTCGCTTTCCCAACCCGCCTTCCGAGCATTATATTCATGAGAACGCAAAGAACTGCCCACCCCCCCCAAAAAAAAAAAAACCTCCACGAAACCAAGCACGCACATTAATAAAGAACCGAACATCAGGACGAAGTTAAAATGTCAATTTTCTTGTGTCTAAGGAAAGGAGAAGCCTCAGCCCAAGTCCAGCCGGCTGAAAGAGCATCTCCCTCTCCACACGCTCATGCACGATGTAGTTTAAATTCTTAAGCAGAGCACTAATGATAACTTTATCCTCCCGCTGATCACCTCTCTCGGGCAGCTCGACATTAACACGAGCTTCTTCTTCCCAGCTCGTTTAGTAAGCAGGAGCTCATTGAAATCAGCATATCCTTCAGGAACAATCCATGTGAATAATGATGCCTGGCTCTTTTCCATATCGCAGCGATTTATTCGGTGTTTTAGGAAGTTCCCTGACTGGGAACAGCGTGGCAATGCCAGCCCCTCACTGGTTTGGGGGGGGTTCTGGTGGCTTTTCTTTCCGACACGTGTGGGAGGGAACCCAGCCAGCCAGAGAAATGTCTCGAACATTCCTTCCTACTCAGGCCTCCTCGGAGGCGCTTTCCTTTCGTTTGTCCTTCTCACGGGAATAAATAAATGTTCTTTTTTTATTCCCTCTGCAGTCGAGACCCCCGGAGAGGCAGCGGCCGCGGCGGGAAGGGCGCTGCTCCTTCTCCCACCCTCAGCGTTTATTTATCATTGTTGTACCGATCCTGCCGGGGTTCACATCCCTCAGCAACCCCAAAACAGGAGGGCACTGACCCTCACGAGTGCTCCCACCTTCAACCTTTAGCATTTTCTTGTATTAATCCTGCACCGAACGCTATGTTCCTCAAACACGCGGCGCTGACCGTCACGGGTGACCCCCGGCTCATCCTACCTGGGTTCCCGGGCACAGCTGCCGGCCTGGCTTCCCTTGGAATGTTCTGTCCTCCTGTCCTTCAGGAACAGCACAGATGCTCCCAGATGCTCCTGTCCCTCGGGAACAGCTCTCTCCTGGAGTACCTGAGAAGGGAATGGCTCCCAAAGAGCTCATCAAGGCTCCCCAGCCCGGACTCATCCCGCTCTGGGCTCTGGACCAGCCCCGACTCATCCCGCTCTGGGCTCTGGACCAGCCCCTTCCGTTTGTCCGTCCTCCCTCAGCCCATCCTGCTCCTTCCCAGCCTTTTCTCCTGAAAATCTTTCATTTTAAATCCATCAGGACCCGAGGTTTAAGGGAGCCTTTTCTGTTGTTCTGTGAAAGTCGCCCTAGCAGAGAGCTGCACAGGGATCTTCACCAAGGGAATGCGGATCCAGGACACGGGGAATGGCTCCATAATGACAGAGAGGAGGTTTGGGTGGGATTTTGGGAAGAAATTCCTCCCTCTGAAGGTCGGGAGGTCCTGGCACAGGATGCCCAGAGAGCTGTAGCTTCCCCTGGAAGTGTCCAAGGCCAGGTGGGACAGGGCTTGGAGCTACCAAAAGTTTAATATTCCCCCAAATCCCTTCAAGATCTATTTTACAGCTCCTCTAGCAAAACATCATGCATGTCCATAGAAATCCCAATTTTCTTCCTAGCGAAAAATTAGCAAATCCATCCATGGTGTTTTTCCCCACTCCCATTTGTAGTTTGCTGTGGGCTCCAGCCTGTGTAAATAATGTCACGGGCCCATTTTATACCATCATCCATAAAATGTGCCAGCAGAAGAGATCCCGAGGGCACAAACAGTTGTTGCACTGAGAGATTCCATAAAGCCAAACCCTTGGGATGTGCAATCTGCCCGGAGCACTTTGCATCAGCTCTGTGACTTTTTCCAAACATAATGACCTTGGCCATTACTGAAATGACTGCTGCTCACATTTCCATCCTGCCTGTTCCAGAGGCAGTTTTGAAGTGGTGTTTCTGTCTTTTCAGGCTCCTGCTGTGGCTCTGGAAGGGGTTTTTAATCCCTGTGAGCAGCAGTGAATGAATGCCAGGTGATCTTGTGGATTGGTGAAGTGACACCAAGCCCTGCCTGAACATCACAGGCACGGGTGAGAGGAAAGCTCTGCACATTAGACCCAGCCTGGGATGTGTTTTAAAGGGAAGGAGGATAAATGTGTTCAAAAGGGAAGGAGGAACGATCTGTCTGACCTTTTGTGCTTTCTCTGAGCCCTGTGCCCCGGCAATGCTGGGCTGCTGTCACTGCCACCCTCCCCAGCTGAACAGCCCAGCATCTCCTGATGGTTCCAGGGCTCTCCAAGATGTTTTAGTCCACCCTAGCTGGGCCATCCATGGGTTTTAAACCCTTCCTGCTAATTCAGCTGCTGTCACCACAGCCCTTCACACAGCCAGCAGCAGCATCACGGATACTGACCAAGGAGGGAGAGGCCAGCCCTGTTCAGCTCGGGAACCCCAAAAATCAGGACAAGGAGCTGCTGGACCAAGGCCAGGAGAGGCTGTGAAGATGATCAGAGGGGTGAAAATAGGCTGAGAATATTTGGGTTATTCATCCTGAAGAGGAGAAAGCTCCAGGGACACCTCAGAGCCCTTTCTGGTTCCTGAAGGGGCTCCAAGAGAACTGGAGAGGGATTTTGGGAAAGGGATGGAGGGACGGGACACAGGGAATGGCTTTACACTGCCACAGGGCAGGGTTAGGTGGGATATTGGGAAGGAATTCTTCCCTGGGAGTTCTCCTGACATTCTTCCCAGTTGCTCAAGGCCAGTTCAAAGCCCTTTCCCAGTTCCAGCTGTCCCAGCTGCAGACCTCACACCCACCCTGGGATATTTCTCCCAGGGAAGACTCTTTCACACCATGGTGCCCAAATCCTAAATTGTTTTGCCTCTAGGCTGGCCTAGGACTGGTTCCAAGACACTTTCCTCAGTCTCATTCCCTTCCAGTTTCTAATACAGTGCAACTGAACACTGAATTTTGCTTGGGGAACATTTCAGGAATATTCTGTAAAAAGCAGGGCTGGACAGATGGAAGGAAATACAGAATATTTCCCCTTTTTTTCATGTGAGCTCGATGCAATACTGTGACCAAATGATTTCTGCTTCTTGTTAGATTCCCAAATAACATGGAAAAAGGGTCAGCATCCACACCTAAAGCAGTCCTGTCCCACAGAACCGTGGAATCATTAAAGGTGGGAAAGCCTTCCAGGATCACTGAATCCACCAGCACACCATGTCCCCAAGCACCACATCCACATGTTTTTGGAACACTTCCAGGGATGGTGATTCCACCTCTGCTCTGGAAGCCACTTCCAATGTTTTAAACCCCTTTCAGTGAAGAATTTTTCCCTAATATCCAATCTAGAAACAATGATTAATTTCTCACAACTTTTCAGTGCCCAGGCTTAACCTAGAACTGGGTTCAGCTCCTCAGGGAAAAAAGCCAAATCCTCAGGCAGCACCTTGGGAAGCTTGAAAGGATTTTCCAGGAATGGTGGATTTGGGTTGTGTGTCAGAAAAACTGCTCAGCATGCCTTGGTGCCCTGGGTTAAATGAGTAAATAAAGAATTTTTACCACTCTGGATGTTAAACCCCTCCTGGAAACCTGTCCAGAAGTGGGAGTAAGGCTGAAGGTTTCTGTTTCTCTCCTTAAAAAGACTGGAAGCAGCTGGATTTTCATCTGGTAGCCCTGTTGCAATCCCAAGGAGGACAATGCAATTATCCACCTGAGTGCTAATTGCAGGAATCAGCCAGTTGTGCACAAATGGGGATATTTATTACCCATAATATATGGGTCTGGAGCATCAATTCATGCCAAGCAGCTGTTTGTTTTCCAGGAGACAGCTGTTATTGGGATTCAATTCCTGGTTTTTCCAAATGTCACAGGAAGAAACATGACATGTTAGCTCACAGTTGCATAAACTGCTCCCTGGAATTAATCACATTTCAGAAAACCACACATAGATTTGCATTATTAATGAAGATTACTCATTGTCATCCCGAGGTTTTATGCTGTGACCTGACAAAAACTACATTCAAAAATGACTTTGAGCCAGCACAGAGCTGTTTTTTACTCTTAATTTTCATGTTATTGGAAGCTCCATAGTAAGTCTCAATTATAAGTTAGATTCTACTTCATTCAAAAGTACCATTAATTCCACACAGGTCCTACTTGCTCAGTGTTACAGCAATAAAAGTTTACCTGGGGTAAGAACCCAATTTTACAAAGTCCAAAGACAAAGAGAGAGAGAGAAATAAATTAAAATGCCAGCCTAGAGCAAGGGCAAGTAACACTCTCGTGTTATTTTTGTTACATAGCAAATAAATAAATAAACATTTTAATTTTTTTTTTTCAAAATGCAAGTCTGTTCTTTCTCATTGAAAGAAGTGATTAATGCCTTTGAAAGCACCATGGCACAACTTTGCCAAACCAAAACCAGAGCTTTTCAGAAAAGAGGTGAAAATTTGGGCTCTAAACCATCTTAGCTTGGCCCAGGTCAGAGGAGGTCACTGAAAGATCAAATCCCTTTTTCAGTGTCTCAGGAATGAGCTTTTCTTCTCTACCTGGTCCTCATTTCATTTGTACAGTTAAAGCTGAAGTTTCAAATTCAAACTGCATGATCTGCTGGAGGAGCATTTTGTAACTTAACATGGCTTTACAATAGTTTCATAAATCCCCAAGAGAACAGACAGTTTTCTTGCCATTGTGCCAAGCCTGCCTTCTAAAAATTAAAAAAAAACCCACTTTGTTTTAATATAAAAAAAATGAAATGAAACAACATAAATAGCAGAGGGGACACCTTCCACCATCCCAGGCTGCTCCAAGCCTCATCCAAGCTGGCCTTGGGCACTGCCAGGGATCCAGGGGCAGCCACAGCTGCTCTGTGCCAGGGTGTCCCCACCCTCCCAGGGAACAATTCCTGACCAAAATCCCATCTAAATCCATTTTCTCTCATATTGAAGCCCCTTGTTTTATCACCACAGTCTTTCTTCAGCTTCCCTGAAATGCTGCTCCAAGGTTTCCACACGACCTCCTCTTCTCCAGGCTGAACATCCCCAACTCCCTGAGGCTGGAAAGATCAGGGATCATCCCAAGGAACCACCCTGGCACTACTGGGAGAAGGGGGAAGGAATCCTCCTGTGGGAATGGGAATCTGAATCCTCCTGTGGGAATGGGAATCTGAATCCTCCTGTGGGAATGGGAATCTGAAAAATGGGAATCTGAAATCAACCATGGGAGGAAAGGCTGGGGCAGCAGCTGGACTGGATTCAAAGGAAGGTGGAGCAAGGGGAAAGAATGGCTTGGAAATGAGTAGCTGCTGTAAAATGTACAATAAAAGTTCTTAAAATGACTCCAGGACACTTTAAATATCCTGTTGGCTCATCCATTGAAATGACATAATTGATTGAGCCTGGTCCAATGAACTATGAACTTCAAGAATTTTTATTTCTGGCTACAGCTCCTTCCTTCAGCATAATAAAAAAAAAAAAAAAAAAAAAAAAAAAAAAAAAAAAAAAAAAAAAAGAGATCTGTGATTTCTATTTTTTAGCCAGAATTTTAACTTCAAAACAGCAAAAATTCAGGCAGTGAAAAGAAGTTTTCTGCTTCCATCCTACTTGCTCTTCATGGGTTAATTCTTCATTAGCATCAGTGCTGAGGGGGAAAGCAGCAGCACAAGGAGGATAGAAATATTAATGTCTCCATTTGGGAGCATTTTAAACATGATTTCTTTTAAGTGCTATTGCTCTAAAGGGTCACTTAAATGCATGTATTTGCATATATAATAGAGATAATATTTTTGGCATGGATTTCCATGGCATTAATGTACAATATTCTTGCTGCCCTGTAGAGTTGTGGTTCAAACAGAGTGGGAAGTTAAATGCTGGCAAAAGCTGTGGCAGCAGCTTTATTTAGTGTGTGATGCAGTCAGATGTTCCTACAGGGCAACCTTGGAGCCTTGGGCAGGCAGGAATATAGATCTGATCCTGGATATGCACTCACTAATGGGATAAGTTGGAACTTAATTACCTGCTTGTACTTCCAATTATCTGACTGAGCATGGGAGAGTGGGATTTTATGCACCCAGGACCTCAGGGAGCCCTGGGAAGGATGCTAGCACACATTCACACATTGCCCTGGCCAATTTCTCCTCCTAGTTCTCCAAAATTGGATCATTTCAACAACAACAACAACCAAAAAAAGCATTTAATACTTCTTTCGATTTTCCTGGCTCCTCTTTTACAGGATGATTTTGGGATTGAGGCACTAAACTGAGGGGAAAACTGGTTCAGTTCAGCTCTTGGTTTTGCTCCAGACTGCTCATGTCACATCAGGGAAGTCATTTAACCTCATGGCACCTCAGGTCCCATCTGTGTTGTGGGAAAAACACAACCTGCCCAAGAGACACAAAAAGACCTGAGGAGAGTGTCAGGCACAACAGCAATCTGGCCTGGAGAGATACCCAAAACCAGCTCTGCATTCCCCTCTGTTTATAATTCACAGGTGGTTACTTGATCACCTTTAGCTCTGAAGGATATTTCACATCAGCACAAGGAGGAATTAAACATCAGTACCTTCATTCTGGAGCATTTTATACACGCCTTGCTCTGAGATGCTCTTGGTCTAAAAAGCCACAAAAATGCAAAGCAACGGGGAAGAAGAACCTGTGCTTTAATTCAATAGCCATGCTTAATTCCTAGCATTCCTAAAGGCCATTTACTTCTTAAATTCACTGCTTTTAGCTTTAAAACCTGGTAAAACATGCAAAGAAAACAGCTGATAGCACGTCTGGGCTGTACTCACTGCTGGGATCACTCAGGAGAGCACGGGGTTTTCTGAGGGAGTTTTTAACTTGCAGACCACGCTGGAAATCCTCCATGCCTGGCTTTTGGAGTGGTTCATCTTCCCTGATAACCCAGCAGTGCCTTGGCTTGTTCATCAACTGATCCAGCTCAATAAAGCAGAGGCACGAGTGCATTAATGAGGGACCAAGGTGCCAGTGCCTGGCCATCTTTTTAAGGGAAAAAGCTTTCCCTAATATCCACCCTGACCTCCCCTGGCCCAGCCTGAGGTTGTTCCCTCTCCTCCTGTCCCTGTTCCCTGGGATAAAATCCCAAATCTCCCCCTGGCTGTCCCCTCCTGTCAGGGACTTGTGCAGAGCCAGAATTTCCCCCTGATCCCCCTTTTCTCCAGGCTGAGCTCCTTTCCCAGCTCCCTCAGCCTCTCCTGGGGCTCCAGATCCTTCCCCAGCTCCATTCATGCTCCATCCCTGCTGTAACCCTGGGCACTGAGAATTCCAGACTTTCTGTGCTGCCAGGCAAATTCTGCATTGGCCCAAGCCCTTGGAAAAAGCTTCCAAAATTGAGTGACAGCCCTGGGATTGTGGGTGTGGGGTTTGGGTAGAAGTGTGTGATATCACAGGGTGCAAAACTTAGAGTTTAAGGGTTTAGAATGTAATTTTATATATATATATGTGTGTGTGTGTGTATGGCAATATATAAAGGTTTTAGGGTGCAGGCCAGTCCTTCTTTTTCACCTTCTTCCTCGTGGTTTGGGTGTTATTTTGTAATTGGGTAGAAAAGTCTGCATTGTGAGCCAGGGGTGATTGGTTATTGGGTTAAAAGTAAAAATAATTTAGGTGTCATTTCATAATTGGACAATTTACCCTTACAAGGCCTTGTGGAGAGAGAGAGAGAGGACATTTTTCACTTTGTTAGCTAGAACTCACAGCTTGTGAGACTGTAATATAGATAAGAATTAATAAACATCTGAGTCCGAACAAGAAATCCTGTCTCCAGCATTTAATCCCGACTCTAGCAGGAAAAAGCAGATAAAAAGCTACACATCCCCTCATGGAGAAGCCCAAAACCCAGTGCCCACCTTTTGGCCATGAACTGGTGAAACTCCTCTGGGCAGTGCCCAGGAGCAGGTGAAGAAGAGCCACAGATGTCTCCAAAGGAGATGTGTGCCTCAATCCCAAAGCCTCCCAAGGAAACAGCAGCTGATAAAAATGGGACAGATTCCCATGGATGTGATGGAGCAGGTTTATCCCTGGGGCTCCTCTTTGTGCTGGGAACTTCTGATGGAATGGGAACAGAGGAAGGATGTCCAGGACACAGCCTTGGGTTGTCACCTCAGGCTGCCTCTCCTATCCCTCCCAAATTCTGGGTGGAAAGATTGGATGGGCTCAGATGTGAAAGACAAAGAGGCAGACAAGGAAACAATTGGGGGGGCTGAGAATTTGTGGAGGGTTTTCAAGCCAGAAGCCAAAAATAAGTAAAAATAGGCCTGGTAAAAGAAGTGAAAATGCAGATTTTTCTCAGGCAATGCTCGCTGGTGCTGGAGCCACAGCTCCTTCTGCAGAAGCCACAGGGAGACTCAGGGTGGTGCTTCCAGAGCTGCAGCCTGGATTCAAATGAAAGCCCAAACATCAGCATCAAAAACAGCCTAACAAATACCTGCCTCAAACTGGGAGATGTAATGAGGCATCCTTTGTAACACACACAGAGCCCTGCAGGAACTTGTGTTTATGGAGTTCTGTAAGAATGTTGTGATTTAAATTTTATACATTGCTTGGGTTTGTTGTTTTTTGGTTTTTTTTTGCATTTATCCCTGAATGCAAACAGCAGCGCTTTGGACTTTGTTCCTGTCCTCATACAAAATGCACATTGGATTTCTGCTTCTAATGAATTATTCTAATTAAAGCCATTGTTTTTATTTGTTAGCCTGGGTTGCTGTCACTTCCTCAGGTTTTGGCTTTGTTGAAATAACAAAAAATCCTTGAGCTGATCCAATTTATCGTTCTTAAAATTTAATCACAGTTATTCACAACTTACAACAACAACTAACAAGAGAGGAACTTTTTCCCATATTCCAGCCTGCACAAATATTTTTCCTTGATGTCACCAGAAGATTTTTCAAGAGCAGAGCAATTTTAAGCTGGAATATCTGAATTTTAAGAGGACTTTTCGTGTAGATGGCACAGTGAAATACTCAGGGGTGAATATTGTGAAGAAGGAAAAGGAATGGTAGGGAGAGACTGGAGCAGGGATGGAGGGGAGGAAAAGGAGATGGGAGAGGGGAGCCAGCAGTGAAATTTTGGAGAGCAGGACAAGAAGAGCCTGCAGGGTTTGCTGGCAAAAACCTGACCAAAAGAAATGTTGGTGATTTAAACAGAGGAGTGGATATAATTTATTGTTATTGTTATATTTAATAAGTGCATTGTGGAAGGAGCCAGAGGAAAGGAGACAGCTGGAGGGCTGATTTACAATGACATTTGAGGATGAGAGAATACTGAGAAAACAGCAATTCTGTTGGGGGGCAAAAAGGAAAGACAGAAGGAGAAAGTGGAAAAAAAAAAACCAGATTTGAAGGTTATGATAAAGAATTCCTGTACCTTATAACTAAAGCAGAGGAGATTCATGACCTCAAGTAGCTGCTCTGTAGTAAACTAGAGAGAAATATCTTTGCTATTCATGAGTTTTAAAAGATAACATAGAATAAATTAACAATTTAAGTCTGGATTAGGCAGCTCTTTAAATGCATGGCATGTACAATCTGAATCTCCAATGCAGGCACCCTTTCCCCCATTTTTTTCATCCTTTCTAAGCAAAATTCAGATTTCTCTTGCAGCACTTTTCCTATTTTTTTTATCTTTTCTATGCCAAACACAGAGTTCTAGAACAAAAATTGACATTTACCATTGCAATCCCAAAGTTCTGTGTTGTATTTACATCAATGTATCTACATTTAAGTTTCTTCCACTAAGGCTGTGAGGTTTTCATATTTCATGTGAAATATTTCATATTTTAGGCTGCTACTGGTGTTTCTCTGATTGCTAACAAAAATATGTACCCAAAAGATAATTATATACAGTAAAGAAGGAATGTAATTACATCTAACAATGGGAAAAATAGATTTTTAATGGATCTCTACCACCTTGGATATTTTAGCCAGAATTCACCTTGTTAATTGCAAATACAAAGGTTGGGCTTAATGATCTTGAAAGTCTTAATGATTCCCTGATTCTAAAGATGTGTGGTCAGCTGTGACTCAAATCCTCATTCTTCAGCCCACAAATTACAAATTAATCTCCAGGGATTAATTCTGAAGGGTTTTACCTTCCCTGGACCCCAAAAGGGAGAACAAAAAAATCACTTCTATAATATCACTGACACAACTACTGTAATATATTCCCCCAGAGAGATAAATTAGTTCTTATCTTCACTAATGATATTTCATAAAAGGGGGAAAAAAAGGGAAAAATCAGCAAATTTCATCCAAATGAAATTAGGAAATCAAATATAGCAATAGAGACATTAGAGATGTGAATGAGAATGAACTCAAATGCTTCAAAATAATGCAGCTTTGGGAAAAAATAATATATATCTATGATTGGAACCACATTAATGGGAGGAAGGGCATGTAAATGTGGATGTGCAGGAGCAATGAGCACTGACTGATGGAATATTCCTCAGCTGGGGCAGCAAACACCAGGCTGTGCCAGAGAAAGGGCACCAGGGCTCAACTAAATGAGCCAAACCCCAAAATGCTGGGCCACAGAAATCAAGTTTTCACATCCCCAGCGATTCTCAGAGTTCTGTGATGGGTTCTGCACACACACTCGGTGAGACAGCAGTAAAAAAATATGAGGATAAATATAATTTTGCTGGAAAACGTTGGCAGCAGCACTGAGGGATTCAGGATTCCTTTTATTAGCACAGAGTAGTGAAGGGTGGCAGCAAGTGGGGATTTATGCACTGCATCTTTTAAGATAAGCACTGCTGAGGGTACAAACCTTGATAAAAATCAGGTGACCACAGAGTAGCCAAATTATTTGCAGGGTACAGAAATAATTACAGAAAATCCTTTTTTTTTGTGTGTGTATGTGTCTACACATGGTTGGTCAGCTCCTTAAAACAGAGAATTATTAATATTAAAGCACTCTAACATTTAGAATTTGCTCCCACCTCAGTGCTTGTTTCCCTCAGCCTCCTTTGAACCATCTCAGCCACGAGATTTGTCTCACACACTTTGAAGCTTCTGCAAAAAAAAATAAAAAAAAAAATTGCTTTTTGTTTCATCCTAAGGAGTTGCTGGGGCTGCCACAACTTCTTGTTGTGCTAATATTTGATTTATGGGATGGGAAATATTTCAGGAGACACAAGAAGCAACTTGTTGGTAGAAATTCAACACGTTGTGGGTCTGAGGCACCAGTGATTTGTGTTATTTGGAGGGATATCACTTTGATTCCTCTCCAAACAAGCTGGCAGCAGTGATTATTCAGCACAGCAGTGAAAACAGATATTTACTGACACAGAACTAGATATGTTCATTAGAAAATCATCCAACAGAATGATATTTTTTCAGTCTGAGGGTTGGAGTTTGGAAATTAATTAAGAGCAGCATCAGTCATTGCTTCACTAGCAGCCAGATTAAGATTTGGGGAGAGGGTTAAAGAAACATAAAAACTTGGTAGATTTGAATGAAAATCAAAGTTTAAATCCCCTGGACAATCCACAGGATCTGCCAGGCTTGACAGAAGGGCCATGGAACTGCAAAAGTGACAAATGGAAATATGAAGTGAGACAAATTCTGCCCCAGCACTCTCTGGGCTCCCACATTTACTCATTTACAGATCTGTCCTCTCCTCATTTGTCACGAAATTTTATTACAGTGCAAATGTAAGAAATAAAAATCAGATGTGTTCTGGTTTATGGGTCAGAAATTTCCCTCAGAGCTCAGAAGAACCTTCACCATGACCCCAAAATGCTGCATGATGATGACTTTAGCCACAGTTCAATAAGCAAGACTAAATTTAAGATGTTTCGTGGGGTTTTTTTATTAACAGATCCTAACTGCAACAACATGAAACTCACAGTACTGATTAAAATGACAACTTCCAAGAGCAGCATTTAACTTGCAAGGAATTAGACCTTGAAAGAGGCCCAAAAATGGAGCAAACAATTAAATCCTTCCCTCAGCCAGGCTGGGTTTGGGATGAAAAGGGCTGGGAGCTCATTGGGATGCCTTGGGAAGGCTGAGCTGGAACAGAGACTGGACAGAGCTGGAGAATAAAGGAGAGATTTATTGAAAGGGATTTAGGTACACCTTGGGCAGGACAAGAGCCTGGGCAGGGATAAACCCAAGGGGGACACAAAATGGTCACAAAATGGTCACAAAATGGTCACAAAATGGACCCAAAATAGACAAAAGGCCACCAGGTCTCACCCTTTGATCAGTTTTGGTCCATTTGCACCTTGGGGTTGAATTGTCCCATTCCAGCTCCAGGCTGGGAGCTCCCATCCTTCTTGTTCCTCCCTGCAGCCACCCTTGTTTGTGCTTTGGGGCTGGAAGTTGTCCTTGGTGTGCAGCAGGAAAAGGATTTGTTTTGTGTCCCTGCTGTGTGCAGAGCTGAGTGCCCCTGACTGTGAGCTCAGAGCTGCACCCTGGGCACCACAGAGCCTGGGATACAGGGAAGGGAAAAATGAAGGCATTGATTGGGATGAGCAGTTGCTGTAATCTGACACAAGCACACCAAAGAATTGAAATGATTTTAAAATGTATTTTCTTGTATTGTCAGAAAAAAGAATAATCATTAGAACCGTGCTGGGGTTTTTTGCTCCTCCCTCACATGGCTGAACATTTATTATCAGCTTATGTTCATTATTATCAGTGTTTGCTCCCAAAATCAACACAAAGAATGAGGCAGAAAATGAAGCTTTTTTTTTTTTTTTTTTTACCTTGAAAAGAGAAGACAAAAAGGAAAAGCAAAGACCTCTGCAAAGCTTCTGAAAAGGAGGGAGGTGTGATGGTAGCAATAAACAACTCAGATTCTGCTTGGAATAAATTCAGCCTCAAATGATACTCACAAAAAAAAAAAACTCACCCAAACCTAAAAGATCCATTTTACAGTGCTATAATACAATTGTTCACCTCTGCTCAAGAGGCTCAGCCTGCTTGATTGATGCAGATTGATGAGCAAACACTGTGGTAAATACATTGAGTGAATTTAGATTTTTCACTGAAAAATGGAATTTCTTTTGTCTCCAAGCAAAAGATCCTAAATGAGATTTAACTTTGGCTCCTGTAACTCATTTATCTATGGAAAGTGATATAAATAATGTTTCTAGAACATGGGAATGTATTGGTTAAAGATGCAGGTGCATAATTTAGTATCTGTCTTAAGTCCAAACTTATAATTTAGAACTCTAATAAAAGAAGTACTTAACAAGTCATTAAAACTAATTTTAAAATGTATTTTCTTTTATTTTCAGAAAAAAAAAATCATTAGAACAATGTGGGGGTTTTTTTGCTCCTCCCCTAAGTAGCAATGGTTTATCAATTGCTGAACAATTTATTATCAGCTTATGCTAATTATTATCAATATTTTCTCCCAAAATTAATGAGTTTCATGAGATAAGGCAATGATTTGCCCTGGAAAAGGTCAATATTCTACTGAAAAAAAGGATTCTCTGCAAGCACCAGAGCTGTGAGCTGGAGAGGTTTTCCTGTTGGTTTGAGACAGGTGAGTGTGAGTTCAAAAATGCCATTTCTGGATTATTCTAAATGTGGTCCCGTGTCTCTTTAATGTGTTTTGCTGACTTTTTTTTTTCCTAGTTGGTTTGATTTTTAATATATTTTTTTTCCCCCTCAGGAAAAGATGCTTTCCTACCTGGTATTTTTGAACATAACTTGGAATTAAATAGAATTAGAGACTCACAGAATGGTTTGAGTTGGAAGAGCCAGTTCCACCTCCTGCCATTGTCAGGCACAAAACATCCTCAAGGAATTTTCTGTTCCAACCTCACTTTTCCAAGGCAGAGGGTGATGGTGAGGGAAGAGTTACAGGATGAGACCTCAAAAAAAACCACAACAAAACATTATTTCCACACTGCCAGAGGGGGAAAACCCTCAATTCAAATCATTAAATACCTTAAAAGTCCAAAAATTCTATTTTAATTTCATTTCTGGCAGCACTGTTCCCAGCTGAGAGGGCCACATCCTTTCCAAAGCACCAGCAGGAATTTGGGATAACACTGGGATTGCACATGGAAACAGCTCATGTGAATATTAATAACTAAAATTTAGGTTTAGGTGATTCAAAATTTGAAAGATAACTCAGCAAATCGCCATTACTCACTGTTAATTACCATAAAACACTGATTCAGGAGAAATCTAGAGATAAATATTATGATTATAAGCACTTTTCAAGATTCATGGCGCAGCAAATCTCTGCATTTTGTGTATCTCATTAATAATAAAAAAAACTTTTGGCCAGGCTCAGCTATTTATTTCAAGGGCTCTCCTTATGTTTCTTAAATGTTTAATAAATATGCTAAAAATAAAATTTAAATGAACTAAAATAAAAGGAGAGAAGAATGACTCGGTTTCTGCTTGAACACAGAACCTAAAGAGGCACAAGGACAGTGAGGAACAGTTGGAAAAATTAATTTTTTGCAACATATATGGGAGGATATATCAATAACAGGGATTAAGAGAACAATGCAGTTAAAATCTGCCTCGGATTAAATGTTTAATATATATTAAAAATGCGTATTTAAAAGTATATTATTTATCAAATTGGAAGATCTGCCACCTAATCTTCAACACATCAAGAGCAGACAAAGATGAAAGAAGAGATTTAAAGGAATTTTAGCACCATTTAGATTTAGTGAGTTTGTCAGATAAAATAAAATATAAAATCCAAAGATTTGGCTTCAGTAAAGGTTATGAGGGACTGTGAGGAGCTTAAACAAAAGGCCTGGAAAAATCAGAACAAGTGTCTAAAAAAATGGCATCCGAGGAACTGAAAATTTAGGGAGGAAAATGAGCAAGAGGAAAAAAAAAAATCCAGGAGAGCAAGCAAGGAAAAGGACTGGAGAAAGGACAGGGGGAAAATGTGGCTTTAAAGATTTATGCAAATACAGACATGAGTGAAGCCATCAATATTAAAGCTGAAGGAACAAACAAGGTGGGAAAAATCCTGGAAGGTGGAAATTTACCTCCTGAAAGCCAGCTGGTTTTATGGCCTCATCTGATAATGGAACTCATTCCATTAAAAACTGACAGTGGTAACCTTTTAATGTAAGGATGTCACCATTAATTTCCAAGTATTTCCAATTAGAAGTTGGATTAATTTTTAACCACAGCTTAATGCAATTTCATATTCCAACAGCAGTTCTTCCTTTCCTTTCCTTTCCTTTCCTTTCCTTTCCTTTCCTTTCCTTTCCTTTCCTTTCCTTTCCTTTCCTTTCCTTTCCTTTCCTTTCCTTTCCTTTCCTTTCCTTTCCTTTCCTTTCCTTTCCTTTCCTTTCCTTTCCTTTCCTTTCCTTTCCTTTCCTTTCCTTTCCTTTCCTTTCCTTTCCTTTCCTTTCCTTTCCTTTCCTTTCCTTTCCTTTCCTTTCCTTTCCTTTCCTTTCCTTTCCTTTCCTTTCCTTTCCTTTCCTTTCCTTTCCTTTCCTTTCCTTTCCTTTCCTTTCCTTTCCTTTCCTTTCCTTTCCTTTCCTTTCCTTTCCTTTCCTTTCCTTTCCTTTCCTTTCCTTTCCTTTCCTTTCCTTTCCTTTCCTTTCCTTTCCTTTCCTTTCCTTTCCTTTCCTTTCCTTTCCTTTCCTTTCCTTTCCTTTCCTTTCCTTTCCTTTCCTTTCCTTTCCTTTCCTTTCCTTTCCTTTCCTTTCCTTTCCTTTCCTTTCCTTTCCTTTCCTTTCCTTTCCTTTCCTTTCCTTTCCTTTCCTTTCCTTTCCTTTCCTTTCCTTTCCTTTCCTTTCCTTTCCTTTCCTTTCCTTTCCTTTCCTTTCCTTTCCTTTCCTTTCCTTTCCTTCTCCTGGTGACATCCCCACAACCTGAGCCTGGTTTTCCTGGTAATGGGAATATTTTCTTTGCAGTCCCACTCTAAGTGCAGGGAATCCTTCCTGTGGCCCTGGTGGAGTGAAGTGTGGCTAATTAATTATCTATGCTCACACTAAACGACCTTGGGGAGGTGATAATTGCACTGAATGTGTGTTCACTTCAAGACAGCCTCTGGAAATGGCCTGGAGGAGATATGGATTCCACAGGGAATATTCCATTTTTTTATGACATTGCTTTGGTCGTTGCTGGGATCACCCCGTGTTTGTTGGGGTTGGGAGCTGCTCTCACTGCACCCTGCTTAAAAATCTCATTTCATTAACAAAGCTCCTCCCTACTCTGATTTCTTGGTGTCCTTAATGAAGCTAACTGTATTCCTAAATATTGAAACATTTTCAAAAAGGATAGAATAAATAAATAAATAAGAAATATCTATTTCAGAATCATTACCTGCTCCTCAAAATAAGATCCACAGTGGCCTCTGAGCAAGGAAATAAACCATGAAGTGAGCTCATCCCTGAAAAACTGGAATAGGAAGGAAAGGATGGAGAATTCTCCCTTGCTCCATCACATCCATGGGAATCTGTCCCATTTTTATCAGCTGCTGTTTCCTTGGGAGGCTTGGAGACATCTGTGGCTCTTCTTCACCTGCTCCTGGGCACTGCCCAGAGGAGTTTCACCAGTTCATGGCCAAAAGGTGGGCACTGGGTTTTGGGCTTTCCCATGAGGGGCTGGAGCATGTCCAGGGAAGGGAAAGGAGCTGGATTCTCCCTGTGACTGAGTCAATCCCACCCTGGCACTCAGGAGAGGAGAGAGAGGAGCCCCAAGGGCAGACCTCACCCAGGGGGGCTTCACCCCTGCCCAATTTCCCCACAGACCCCACCCCTGTGTGTTCAGATAAATCTGCAGAGCAGGAATCCAGCAGGATCACCTCTGCATAAACAGGAATTTATTTACAGGCAAAATGTTAAAGCTGTTGGCACAAACCTCTGGAGCTCCAGTTCTCTTTTGCCTCTATGAAAAGATTAAATCCCAGTTCCAGATAAGGATCAAAGCTGAATTTTGACTTCTCAGCCAGGAAGGGCAATCCCAAGGTGCTGCCCAGCTCCTGCAGGGTTATTTTGCAGTGGTGACAGTGGTGAGAAACCTCCCTGCAATTGGAAACAGCCGGGCACAGCTTGGGAAAATGGTTACAAGAAACACGTGTTTTCCTAAAACTTGGGAATGAAGCAGGCAGCAAGGATGCCACAGCTCAAGAAAAGCTTGGATAAAGCTCCCAGGCACAGGGTGGGGGTGTTGGGGTGTCTGTGCAGGGCCTGGGGTTGGATTCTATGATCCTTGTGAGTCCCTTCCAGCTCAGGATATTCCCAAATTCCTGCTGCAAACCAGCACTGCCCCACTGGTTTGGGGTGTAGGACATAATAAATGCACAGCTCCATGTGCATCCCACAGCAAGCTGGGGTGGAGAGCCAGAATGTATATTTAGTCCTTAACTTGTGGAGTGACTTTTAATGACATTTTGAAGTGCTAAGGCACTTGGAGGCTCAGATTCTTTATTGGTCCCAGTGTTTCCCTGCAAGCAATTGCTCAGATATTCAACATCTCCTCTGCCAGGGCTCACAAAACAAACACGGAGCCCACTTGATATGAGGCAAATGTTTGATGTAATTCTGTTTCAATTAGTTTGTTCTTGGCACCTTTACACCTTTATCTGCATCCAAACCTTCACGGTGCAGCAATTATTTGCCTCATCTTCTAATTAATAAGTGCTGAGTCTTGAGGAGTTGGTTCAGTTTCTGCTCTACCTCTGCTCTGGGAGAGCTGGGAATTTTACCTGGAGAAGAGAAGGTTCCAAGGAGAATTTAGAGCCCCTTCCAGTGACTAAAAGGCCTCCAAGAGAGTTGGAGAGGGACCTTAGGAATTAAAAAAAAAAAAAAAAAAAAAAAGTGCTTTCAGCTTCCCCACCAAGGCAAAGGCTTAAGAAGACAGAACCCAGAGTTCATCAAACCCTCAAGTTCAATAATAAAGAGTTGATGCTCCATGGAAAAATCTCAGAAAGCCACAGTAAGTTTTTCTGCTTCAAAAATAAAACCTTAAATGTCTTCCCAGAGCATTTTTTCCTACAGAAAATGTCTGTCTTAGCCCACCTCCCTGAGAAACTAATAAACCCTCCCAAATGAACAGCATCCTCTGCTGGAAACATCCAAGCTCCAGCTCTCACTCCTGACAAGCAGCACAGCCCCCAGCCAGGGATGGAATCATTTCAGTATTTGCCCATCCCTTTCTTCTCTAAAGAGTTTCAAGTTTTGAGACAATTAAGACACTTTTTAAAGGACCAAGTGCTCGTCCTGCTTCGGTGTGAAGATTTCTCCCCACCAACACCACCCTTGGTGGATTTGCTTCTGAAAGGTCTTTGCTGTTTTGCTTAGGAATGAGCCAAATGAAAACAAAAAAACGTGACAGCAGTGCCTTGTTTCAGCAGGGGAAACTTCACTTGGGCATTTTTACTACTCTATTCTTCAAGATCTGATTTTATTCTTGAAAGAGCTGATAAATTCCCAGTTAACTGAATAGCCCATCTGCCCGTGAAGTCAGCTTTTAACACCAAGGAAATTCAGTATTTGCCCTGAATACTGCAGAACCTGGAAAGGTGTGAATCTGCTGTGTGGGGAAGCCAATTATTTTCCTCTTGCAAGCTGATTTATATTATAATTCAAAATGCAAACAGAATAATTCCAGCAGTCTTTCTTCCAGAGGAAATACAGATAACAAGATAATGCAGGGAGGATTCATTTCCTACAAACTGCCTTTGTGTTGTTTATTGAGCTAAATAAACATGAGGGATGTGTGATAATCACACAGCATCTTCCTGTGGCATGATAACTGACAGTGGTAGGGGGTTTGCTTTAGTTTTAAAACAAGGATTAGAGAAAAAGAAGAAAAACGGGACGAAACCCGACTTGGAATTGTTCCTTAATTTGTCAGCACAGAAGTTTCCCCAGCAGTTTTGTGCCCAGGTGCCTCTCAGCAGAGATTAAATCAGTGTTTCTCAATTTGGGTTTGCACAGAGCTGGGGCTGATAATTTACCATTAATTGTTATTCATGCCAGCCACTCTCTCCCTCCCTACCAACAGTTAATGTGTTTGTACAATTAATTAGCCATTAGTAAAGCCCCTACTGTAACCAGCCTGAATTTCCGACTGGAAATTCACATTTTTAAGTGGGATTTGCTGAGCTCTGCAGGTTCCAAAGGTGTGGAACCAGAGGGCTCCCGAAGGCCAGATGTGAGGACAATCCTCTGACACTGCTGTCTCCCATCTCCAGTGGGAGATGCTGCACCCAGGGGAGGAGCCCAGCATTCCCAGCTGGATAAAAGAGGAAAACCAGACCCATCTCAGCACCACTGGACCCTTCTACAGCATCCTCTCTGCTCCAACAGAACCACATCTGGCACTGCAGGAATTCTGCAGCCATGATTTAATTGGACTGCTGCCAACATCCTGACCAACAAGGTGTCAGATTATATTTTGATTCTATCAAGTTGTGGGGTTTTTTTTTTTCGTATTCCTGCATTTTTGTTTTAATTTTCCTAGTAAAGAATGTTATTCTTATTCTCGTATCTTTGCCTTAATTTCAAAATTATAATAATCCAGAGGGAGGGGGTTTACATTTTCCATTCCAAGGGAGGCTCCTGCCTTCCTTAGCAGACACCTATCTTTCCAAACCAGGACAAAAAATAAGATATTTCCCCTGACGTGCATGATGAAATGTCATTTCTGAGGACAGAGGATAAAACAGGAATACAGGAAGAATTTACAAGTGGGGTTTTTCAGTATCTCTTTCCTTATTAGCTTCACAGGGAAATGAGCACTGTAAAGTTCATGCTGAAGAGAAAGGTCACCAGTCAGGGTACAGAAGAGGCTACTCCTGCAACAATCATCAAGCAAAAATTCTGAGCAGCTCCACCTGCAAATGGGATTTCACAGCTGCTTTGCAGGAACATTTTTCTCCATTTGCACTACATTTCCTGGAGAAGGGCTTATAAATACTACAGCAGGGCTGAGAAGTAATTATCCATTCTTTCCACGAGTGTCCATAAGTATTCTGCTGCTCTGTTTGGGACTGAACCGTGCTGACCTATAGCAGGGCTCAGGAGAGGCTGGAAGAGGAGATGTTTATTATTTTCCTGCTGAATCCCAACTGTGGGATCAATGCAAGGAGAAAAACCTCCCTGGCTGGCCCTTGCCCTTCTCCTGCATGGACAGGAGCAGACATTTCCAGCACTTCCACTTCTATCAGCACCCTCAGGGATCTGACACAAGCCTGATCTGACACAGTGTTCTCCTCTGTGGTGTGTTCTTTGGGCACTGCAAAGGTTTGGTTTGTTTGTGGCTCAGGCTGAGCCTTCTTCACCTGAGCTCCCCAAAACCAGCAGAGATGACAGAGGAGACAAGGCCCTTGCAGAAGGAGCACTTGGAAAGAAAAATAAAAATAAAAATAAATTTTAAAAAAAATCAGATTTTTTTCTGTATTGAATGTTATTATCAGTAAACCAGACCACATGTGAGCTACTGCACGACACAAAAACAGAATTTAACTCACATTGAATCAGGCCACTTTTTAATTACCCTTCAAAATACACTCAATGCTCTTTTTTTTTTTTTTTTTTTTTTTTTTTTTTTTTTTTTTTTTTACACAGCAACATGCAGCTGGTTCAACTTTAAAAAACTCATTTCCAACATTTCTGGATGACCTGAAGTTGCCAAGAATGCCAGGAACTCCAAAAGCAGTTTCTAACACCTTTCTTAGAAGTGGCAGCTGCCCTGACCCTCTGCATCAGCTGGATCCCGGTGTTTTCCTGGAACATTCTCCTCTGTTGGACTGATTGACTCCCTCTATTAAGTAGGAAACTTTAAAGCTGACATTTCTAATTGTTTCAGCTCTGTTTACTCAGAGGTGTTTAACACCAGCAGTGTTTTCTGACCGGGCCCTTTGGAGCTCTCTCACAGAGAGCAGAGTTTGCTCTGCTGAAGTGAAAATAAACAGACCCCAGAGCTCCTGGTAAAAACTGAAGTGCTCAGAATTAACCTTTTGTCCAAGAAGAACCAGAACCGAGCAGATTGGAGCCAGCTTCTTGCTGATGGAAGGGGAACAGGAGGATTTTTGTTCCTTGTGGAATGAGCAGCTCTGAGGAGCACAAAGCCAACCTTGGCAGAGCCACCGTTGTCCCCTCTTGTAGTGAGAGGCACAAGGGATTCAGTCCAATGGCTCTGGAAATATTAGTAATATTAACATATTTATTAATACTTTATTAATATTAATAGATATAATATTTATATATATCTAAACTTTATATATATGTTAAAATCAAGAATAAGTGAAATCACAGTGTAAGCTTAGGGGGAAAGAAATGGTGGAATTTTTCCCTTGTGCATCACTACCAAGACTGGAAAAAGCAGAGAAATATCCCAGAAACCAAAGATTTTAGAGGGAACTGATAGAAGCACGACCCTCCAAGTCCAGTTATTTTTTTACAGCTCTAATTCTACGATTCTGAGGTAGAGCAAGAACAAAATGCAAGCTAAGATGCAGCATTAATTAGCGAGCCAAAGCAGGGAATATTTGCTTTTAGTCCTATTTTTTTTGTCAATTGAAGCACACAGTCTTAAGTAATGAACAAATAATCATCTCTTCAATGATTTAGCTCTGTTTATTTCCTTCAATATTACATTGTCTTGGGAGGCAATTGATGAAGCTGGGGAGAAACTGTGCAGCATGCTGTGAAATGATATTTGCACCCCAGATTTCTGCTGGGCACATCACTCCTGCTTCCCTTTCCACCTCCAGCTCTGGAGTTATCCTACAATTTACCTGCTTTAAGTTCTTATTCTCATCCTGGACACTTCCATAAGGCTTTTTTATCTCTACTAGAAGGGTTTGGGTTGGAAGGGGTCAACACACCCAAATATTTGCTTGCCTATTTTTGGCTCAAGAAAACTTTTGTTTTTTTTTTTTGCAGCTGCAGTCTCTCATTGAAACACAACTTTATGAAACATCCCGTGTTGAGACACTTTCACTTCAGCTCCTCTTTTTTCAGGTCACTTTTTCACTCCACTTGCCTTTGTAGTAAAACTCTCCCAGCCAAACCTCCCAATTGATTGATATATGGGAGACTTCTCTCCAAGTCAATAATAGCCCAGAGCAAGAATCAGTGCCTCTTTGCTGTTATTTATCCATAAAGAGCTTTATTGAGCTAAACTGGTGTTCAGTTTAGCCTCTCACAGTTTATAATTTTATTTTTCTTACCAATTGTCCTTCTTAACTCTGTTGGAATCTGCTGTTAAATAAGACCAGATAAAGCTGAACGAGTGAATGACAACCATAATTCAGTGTTTACTGCTTCAAACCTTGATCTACCCATTCTAGCAGCAAAATTCCTGATCTATTTTGAAATTAGTTTTTTTTTTTCTTGCAAAAAGCAACATGCAAGGAGTAATGAAAGGAGTGGATTACAGGGAATTTCTGATGTGCCCAGCAGAAATCTATCAGCTGTGGTTGGGGTGCAAATATCATTTCACACCATGCTGCACAGTTTCTCCCCAGCTTCATCAATTGCCTCCCAAGACAATGTAATATTGAAGGAAATAAACAGAGCTAAATCATTGAAGAGATGATTATTTGTTCATTACTTAAGACTGTGTGCTTCAATTGACAAAAAAAATAGGACTAAAAGCAAATATTCCCTGCTTTGGCTCGCTAATTAATGCTGCATCTTAGCTTGCATTTTGTTCTTGCTCTACCTCAGAATCGTAGAATTAGAGCTGTAAAAAAATAACTGGACTTGGAGGGTCGTGCTTCTATCAGTTCCCTCTAAAATCTTTGGTTTCTGGGATATTTCTCTGCTTCTTCCAGTCTTGGTAGTGATTCACAAGGGGAAAATTCCATCTTTTTTTCCCCCCCCTAAGTTTACACTGTGATTTCACTTATTCTTGATTTTAACATATATATTAGGGTTTAGATATAATTATGAAGGCCATTATGATGGATAATCACGATTCACAACTAAAAAACTCTGAAGTGGTGTGAAACTGGGGCAGCTTCTTGTGCTTAAGGACACAAAGTGCTCAGACACATTCCCACATTTCCATGCCAAGAGTGAGCCCAAGAATTTTTGCAGACAAACCCCAATCTCCCCAAAAGATGCATTTGCCATCCTTAAAAGGTTGCCCTTCAGCTTTACTGCACATTTAAAAAAAGACTTCAAAAAACCTTGCCAGTGTTGCAAACCTGTGCCCAGAACAACTCTTTGCTCTTAAAGGCTGCCAGGGATTTAAAAATTCTGGTGTGGCTCAGTCTCAAACCCTACCTGGGGCAGTGGTAATGCCTATAGAATTTCCAAAAATGATGTAAAAAACCCTTTTTAAAATTAATGGTGAAAACCCTGCCCTACCTGCTGCTGTCAGTTCACATTTGGTGATCCTGGCAGTTTAAATCCTAAAAACAGGATGATTTCTCCTCTGCATTGTGATTTCCAGTAATAAATCCTGATATTCTCATTATCACCATGAATATCAAACAATCCCCATTTTTATCCTTCTGAGCACTTGGTTTTAAAGTTCTCTAGCAGTGCAAAGCTAGTTAATTGCACATTGTGTGGGACAACTTTCACAGCTCATTCCATGTTACCTTCCCATTAAATTCCATGTTCCCATCCCAAGGCATCAGCAGGAGCAGCTGATAAAGCTCCCCTGCACTATTAATTATTTTGTAAGATCTGCTATTCCTTCTCTTAATTGCCCAACCTGCTCTCTTCCCAGACATCATTCTTCCCTGGGAGCAGGGAGAGGCACTGGCTTCCCTGACAAGCACCATCCCTGAAAACATTCAGGGAAAATTTGGGCAAAGCCTGGGAGTGGGACTGTGGAAGGCATCCCTGCATAAAGACATTCCTATTTATTTAAAACATTTATTTAAAAACATTCACCTTAACTCCTGGTTGAAGATATCCAAACAGCGTGGCTAGGGCTGTCTATTCCCAATAAAAACATGTCCAAGGCAGAGGGAACAAGCAATGCCAGCTTGGTTTCAAAGTCTATATTTCATTTTCTCTTCTCCAGCGAGTGCCAGTGCTTCCTGCAGTGAATAATTGGCTGCACCTTGTAAAACACGAAGTGAAACATGTACAGAGAGTCTGTTCTGTCCACCCAGATGTGCCTGTGGAATAATAAAGACCTAAAGATTGCAGCTGGCCTTGGCAGACTCCAAAATCCAGGCTTGCAAAGACACTGGGATCATCTTTATGGATTTGTCTGGGGGAAGCAAATGTAATTAAAGGATGGACACACCAAGATTTGTCTGTGCTGACAGCTTCAGATGTGGGGTCCACTCCCAATTTAACGAGCCAATTAAGGAAAATTAACAGAGTTGTAACCCTGCTTCAGTGTCCAGAAGGTAAAATCCCAAAGGGATAAGCAGCAGTCCAAGGGAACTTGTACTGCCCAGGAGAGAGATTGTTCAGGCACTGGGAGCTGCTGGCCTGGAAGAAAAGAGATGACCCTTCTTGATTTCACACAGCAGGCTTTTCTTTCTGAGACAGAAGAGTCAGAAATTGCATTGCAAAGCCCCAGGGAAGGTGGGATGTTTTTCCCCCCAGTTCTCTCACTGCAGCTGCTCGTGGTGTGCATCATTTCAGCTCCACTGTGTCCTGCAGCATGTCTTGGGAAAGACACTTTGAAATGGGAAATCAGCTCAGTTACACACCAAAATCACCCTCAGTAGCATCACACTTGTTTATCAGAATACTTCAGCGCAGGGCTGGGGCTCCCTGGTGCAGAATATTTTGCTAAATGTGAGCATTAAATCAGTGTGATAATTGATTTTTGGTAGGTTTTTAAAAGCTCTGCCTTGCAATCCCCTTGGATGCACTCACCTTATCCCCAGATTTTATGGGTTTTGGTGCTCCAACAGCTGCATAATCAATACTTAAATTTAAGTTACATGGAACAATGCACTACTAATGCTCAAGAAGTTCCTCCTTTTGATCTGTTGGTATAAGGCCTGCAGTTACCATTGACCAAAACACACATTCCCTTCTAAAACACAAGTAATAGTGGGTGGGGAAAGAAAAAAGCTGCCTGAATGAAGCATTTAAGTAATTGAAGATGTGAGCTAGAAGTGTCCATGACCAGTGATGGGGAAAAATAAAATTGTTCAGATTGGGTGTTAGAAGGATGATTGATAATGATGAAGGAGCTGAACTGGAAGCACTTAGGTTGGATGTGAGGAAGGAATTCCTCCCTGTGAGGGTGGGGAGGGGCTGAGATGGAAATAAAGTAAAATTAATAAAAACATGAGAACTACAGCCAGTGTGATGTGCATTTTGTAATGGTACCTTGGCCTTGGTCCCCATTCCCAAATTTCAGGATCCCAAATCTCAAGGTAATTTTATCCTCTTTATATTTATATTATTTATATATTTATGGTCTCAACTCTTGATGATCCCAGAGGGTTTTTCCAGTATTAATGATTCCATAATTCTAAAATATAAATATATATTCCTGTGGAGTGTGAGCAACATCCTGGTTTTTCACATCAAAAAAACCCAAAATTTCAGGAAAATATTAGTGACTGTTGCATACCAACTTTAGCAGCTGAACCTTTGTGAGTGTGATGTGAATGTGACATTAAAATGCTCCCAAACCCTGCGTAGGGAAGTGTTTCATGAGTAACTGCTAATATTGCACAGCCACGGCTGTCAAGATGAAACAGGACAAAAATGGCAGGAAAATCGTGTTCACATCTTTTATGAGATTAAAAAAAAACAAAAAAAAAACCCCAAAAAAACACCGGGCCTGAGGAAAAGCAGATTAAGCAATGCAAAAAGCACTTGGCAGTGGCCACCCTGGTTCATTCTGAGATTTGCCTGAATGACTCCCAGGCTGGTGTTGGGTGTGAGGGGGTTTTGACACATTCAGCAAATCAAAAGATGCCTTTTCACTCCGTGGACTTCAACAGTGACAAATTTGAAAGGAGCCATAATGTCATCACTCCTTTCTGATAAAGCAGCAGAGAAAAAAAAAAACAAACCCCATGTGTTTCTAAAGGCTTGGGATTCATCCTTGATAAATCAGGAGCAGAGAGAGGAGCAGTGATGGGAAAGCAAATCCTGGGTATCCCTGGAGATGCTGCTGTGACTCCTCCATGCTCTGAATACTCAGCCAAACCTGGAGTGCCACATTCCCTTCCTTGGAGCTCTCTGGACTGCTTTATAAGTCTGATTTCCTCAAATATTTGGGAGCACGTTAGTAGATGTCAGGACAGAAGTGGAATGCTAATGACTTTTTGGCTGCAAATGCAGCAGATGAAAACTCATTTGATCCAAGGTGAAGTGTCGGCTTTAATAAAGTAATGTCATGCCATGCCTCCCCCGTCACTGGCCTGTGGTGACATGAAAAATTATAATGGGGGAAATGCAGAACTTTGCAGATATAAATAACTGGAGACTCTGAGAGAAAATTTCCAACCGGGGCGGTGGAAAAGTGTAAACATTCATTAAGGAGCTGCAGGGAAGGACGATTATTGCCACCTATTGACAACAGCACTAAAATAATCCAGCCTGTTTGCTCCTGGTGAGTAGGAATTCCTCCCTGGGAGCTTTGCAGCAGGCTGTTCCTCTCGGATTTGTGTGGCAGGGGATGGGAATGGCAGAGGATTTGATGGATAGGACCTCACCTGAGGGGAATTTTTAAATAATCCATGCCTTTAGAGAGGTGGTTTAAGAGTAGTTGGACACTTGGCAAACCAGGCCAGTGGTGCTGCTGGATCCAGAGGCACAGAGCAGGCACAGAGAAGAAGGAATGTGGGAAATCCATGGAGTGAAGGCTGTCATCTCACAGGAGCAGTGGTGTTTCTTCCATGGATTTGTCCCCGGAGCTCCTGGATGGATCCCAGAGCTGCCTGTGGCTCCTGCTCGGGGACGGCTCGGACACTGCCTGGAATGTCCTTAGAACCTGGGTTGGAGAATGAACACAACTGCAAACCAAATCAAAAATAAGCAGCATTAGCCACACAAGGTCTAAAATCTGGGTAATCCTTTACCAGAAATGCCAGTGCTGTCGTTGCTCCTCAGAACAGTCTCCGTGTCACCATCGTCCCTCCTTTCCCGTGTCCTTTTAGCATTTCAGATCTGAAGCTGACACCTCAGGATTTGAGTTTTCCCATTTCCCACCCATTTGTAGCCCTGCAGCTCTCCAGTGTGTGACTCCAAACTCCACACTCAGGGTCAGCTGCTGCTTCCCCATTTTGGGCAGACACAACAATTCCTCTCCAGGCCTGGCAATCGAGGGCCCCTCCCTGCCTCAGGCCTGAGAGATGCAAACCAAAGGGAGCTGGGGAGGAAAACTTGTGCTCAGTGAGTTCATTGCTGAGGCTGTCATTGGGAGATGGAGCCCAAAGTGCAAATGGCCCAAAGGGATCCAAGGGTGAACCCCGTGCCCCGGGGCCCATTTTGGGTGCAGCCCTGGGGGCTTTGTGTGCCCTGAATGGGCCTGGGGGCCCTTCCAGAAATACAAATGCTTCTTATTCCCTCAATTTGGCCTCTGTTTTTTAGGTAGCCCCGGAAGAAGGCATCAAAACTCTCTTCCCCCTGCCTGTCAGGACTCAGTTTATTATTAGGTACATCCAGTGTGATTCACTCCTGACAGCCCACTGATTTCTGATCTAATTTGGGTCAGACAGTGCAGATGGAGACCAGTTCCATGCCCCATCTTATCCAGTCCCCAAATTCATTTGCTAT
The DNA here is from genome assembly GCA_013389925.1 of Aegithalos caudatus. Lineage (NCBI taxonomy): Eukaryota > Metazoa > Chordata > Aves > Passeriformes > Aegithalidae > Aegithalos > Aegithalos caudatus. Next base: position 125,515 of record WEIU01004448.1, read on the forward strand.
TCAGTGGAAATCCAAGCCCAGAAATTTTTATCTTTTCACTTGTCTCTCAAGAATTCCCTTTCTGAACCATATGCACTTAACTCTGTCAGACAGATTGGTGAAAACAAAAACTCCAAGAGGTTGGAGCACTTTGCTGTCATACACCAATATCTGCACAGTTCTTGCTGTGGGTATTAAAAAATATTCATTATTATTTAGGTGTTCTTTAGGATGCTTTTCTGGAACAGGTTAAAATGAATGTTGTTTGAATAATCTGTGCCGTGGGATCTATTTTTGTTGAATGGGACCCTGACTAAATGCTAACTAGAATTTTAGAGTTTGGTCTGGGGTGTGATTAGAGAATCTTGGAATTGTTAAAGTGGGAAAAGACCTCCAAGATTGTCAAGTCCAACCTTTGACCAACTATGACCCTGCCCACTAAACCACATCAGAAAGTGCCACATCCGCTCCTTCCATGATTGCAGATATCTGATGAAAAGAGGTAAAAAAGGCTAAACACAGTAACACATCTAAACTTTTACAGCTGGATATTTTAGGAGAAGTAATTTTAAACTAAGAACTCAGCAAATTTTGATTCTGAATCCACTCCCAAAGTACTTTGTACCTCCACCTTTGTGGGCTAAATTTGAAAGGAAGAGCTCTCAAAAGAAGGGATTTCCTTGAAGAGCAATGCAGATGGCAGCAATGAGAGCAAAATACAAAGCACATGAACAAATCAAAGTTGCACACAGCAAATCCCAAGCCTAAAGTGCCCAGGAATGGGAGCTGCACTTGTGTACAATCCTACAACTTCTTAATTGGCCTCCAAGAGTTGCCTGGAAATTTCTGGTCAAGGGAAAATCAAAGGGAATGGCAAAATAATTGCAGCGCTCGTGTGGTGGTGCAGCCTAATTAATTGACTTTCCTGGTGGCTATAAAATGCTCCAGAACTTTCCCAAGCAGGATTTCAGAGCTGCTAATAAATGATGGCAGGTGCTGAAGGTGACATTGACAACCATTTGTCTGCAGCCAGCAAAGAAATACGGCCACACACACGCTGGCATTATTGGATATTAGAGGTTCTGCCTTCCAAATGTCATATTTTAAATGTCATTGGATTTGCAGAGAGGGGGAAAAAAAATAAAATTTTAATGCTATTTTAGTCGTGTACCTCTCGTTGAGCCTTAAAATAATGTCAATTTTTACGAACACTTTTAATAGTATGCAAAAGTAATTATCTGCAGTCTCTGAGGTTCAGTATCCTTTAATAATGAACTGAGTCATTCCATATCCCAAATTTATAAATGGCTATTTGCAGACTGGAGGGGAGCATAGGCATCAGAGTAATGCAGGAATAGTCAACCACCACAAAATTCTGTGAAAAGCAGCAGATTCAGATTAATTTATCTATAAGCTATTAGTAGTATTCACCAACTCTGAAGCCAAATTTGACCAAAACATCCATTCTGGGTCCCAAATGTCTGTTCTGGGTCCAGAACATCCATTCTGGGTCCCAAATATCCATTCTGGGTCCAGGAACATTTAATAGTGGGTTTGGTGGGGTTTAAGCAACCACGTAACCCAGATTTCAAAGCCAGCTTTAATTTCACTGTGTCAAACCCTGTTAGGTTAAGACATTAGGGATGGTTTGGTCTTTACTGTAAATATTTAAGATGTAAGATAAGCCTCGTTCACCTCTGTAGGTGGCACAGAGGGTGGTGATTCAAAGTGGGGGATTCAAACCCTCCTGAACCTGCTCTCCAGGGGTCATTCCTGATCATTTCACGCACCCAGCCATTTCAAACAACACCCAGACAATTATTTTCTACTCAACACCTAAAAGAATAACTATCTAGACATCTAAAGAATAACTATTGATTCTTGCAAAGCACGAGAAGTTAAGTCGAATCTCAGGTTGGAAAGGCTGTAAAAATTAATACTCGCTCCTCAAAAGTGAGAGGGGTCTAATCAGAATCCCTTCATCACACATTTTGCTGTTCCTGTGGGTTGTGATTCAGGCAAAAGATGATGAGCTGAGGGCTCGAACATCCTCTGAAACAGCAGCAGCAGCTGCAAGGCAACTTTTTTTGGTGGGAAAGAGGAGTTCTGCCCAGTTCCTCACCCCCAGGCTGTGCTCCAGGGCACTCCTTGGATCATCCCTGTTTGAACCTCACCTCCAGTCATGGCTTTGTGTCCTCCCTTTCATAATTTCCTGCGGGTTCCCTCGTTAGCAAAGCCCTGCTTCCAAACCATCCTGGTGCTGCTGTGCTTCTCCAGGGCTGCTCCTGACTCCCAGGTGCTGCTCCAGGCTGAGATTCCAGCCAGGAGCTGAAAGCAGGCACAGATTTCAGCTGAGCAGCCCAAACACAGCAATGGGAAGCTGGCTGGGGGAACAATTAGGGGACAGAATGAATGGAAATGGCTTTTGAAAAAAGACAATGAGCCAATTGGTGTTATTATCCCTCTCTGGCAGCATTCAGGTTGTTTGGCAGTGAGCCAGAGGGATGGGTTTGGTTCCTTTTTCTCTCTGATTGTCTTCAGACATCAGGCCCAATAAAACAATTTAACTTATTCCACCAGCATTGTCAAACCAGCATGTTCCAGCCCCTCTGAATATCCTTGACCCCTTGGTAATGGGGTGAGCCCACAGCATCCTCTCATATCTGACCACACTCTTGATTAGAAAAATAATTCTTAGAATGATTCCAATTTAAATTCCTGTGTTCTCCTCTGGCTGTCACAGCACTGGCTCCATCCCTTCTCCACCCTCACCACAATTCCATGAGGTTCTGTAACTTCCCTGCAGCCTGGTGGGTTCAAGCCTTGGGAATTCCCCTTTCCCTGAACCATGGAAAGAGTGAAACACTTACATTCCATGAAATCTTTTCTAAAATGCAAAGGAGCTTTGCAAATATAAAAGTCTTTCATTCCCTCATCTCCAAGCCCTGTAGCTAAAACAATTTCTTACTAAATTCCTTTCCTCCCTCACTTTCTATTCCTTTCCAGCCTCCATCAGTGATGTGTATTTATCAAGGAATGGTTGGATTTGATGATCTTGTTCTTTTCCAGCCTCCATGATTCTCTCATTCTGTGGAGTTCTGTGTGTGGTTCTGTGGTGAGATGGGACCACCATGGACCCCTTGACCTTTTGAGACCTCTCTGGCCACATTTGTGTGGCTCTGGACACTCCACACTGGTTACTAAGCCAACAAAAAAGCTAATTCCACCTCTCTCCAAGTCAGGTTTTCCAAGCAGGACAGGTTTTTTGGGAAGAGCTGCCCCTCTCCCTTCTTCTGCTGTACACTGGAGACCTTGTAGGTCTTTTTCTCCATCACCCACACCTCAGTTCTGTACAGCAACGCTGCCTATCAGTGCAAAAAGCAGCTTCTCCTCCTCCCTGTTCCTTTGGAGCATGCACAAAACAGCTGTCTTTAAAATTCCTTGAAGGATTGTGTAATCTCAGCAATAGCAGGGAGCACTTGGGAGCTGAGTGCATTACAAAGTCTAATAACAGCAGCAATAATAACAGGGAGGCACTGAAAGCTCAAGGATGCTGTGACTTTGAGCAGGCTCTGCTGCAGCTCTGGGAAGCCTCTGGCACCAGTCAGGTTCCCCCACATCTCAGGGGGCAGGGAACTGAAATTAGGATTTTTATTTCCAGAGCCTGGGCCTGGGTGAGGCCTGCCTTGAGTGCAATAAAGGTGTTTGCAAACTGAAGGCTTTTCAATCAGCTAAATGAGCTTTTGCACACATCCAGGTGCTGTTTTCATTAGGCTTTACATTCTTTACATGCTTTTGATGTGATCTCACTTTGGAAGGGATAATCAGGTCAGCCAAAAGGAAGCCAAAGGATCTCCCCTTCAGGCCAGAGGTTGTTGTTGACACCTGTGGAACAGCAAAGCCCAGGGATTTGGTGTTGGGTATTTGTCTGATAAGATATTTCTGATCTGTGCACAGCCCTCCCACACAGAAAATGATCACAGGATGCACCAGGAGAACACAGCAAGGCTGATTTAGGGCAAAGTGGGCTGGGGTGACCCTTGGAAAACCACTGGACAAAGAGAATCACAGGATGAATCACAGAATGAACTAGGCTGGAAAAGATCTTGGAGATCATCAAGTCCAAGCTATGACCTAACATCTCCAAGAGTGGATCCAGGTCAGCCTGGAAAAGGAGGAAGGGCTCCAGTGACAACCAAAACTTCTTCCATTCAGGGTCCTGAGTGAGCCTGAAGAGCCTGAGGGGAAGCCAAAGTCACTTGAAAGTTGAGAGATGCATTTTATACTGATGGAATGTGAAACCAAAGGATTGATCTCCATGCTTTGGCCAAAAGAATCCTGTGTGATGAATGACAAAGGCTGAGATCAAATCTGCTGCTTTTTTAATCCCCATTTTGAAGGCCCTGAAATCAGTACAATTTCAATGGGAAGCTCAGCCTGAAATATCAAACCCAGCTCCAGAAATCTCCCTCTGTAGAGAAGATTCACTACGGGGAGATCCCGTGGGACAGATAGAAGCTGACAATTTAATAAATGAAGATGGAAGCAGAACAAGCTGACATCTTAATCAGCTCTTCTTCTGGAAACAAAGGCACTGCACAATTTCCTTCCTTATCCACCTCTTTCTCAACACCACTTGATCATATCTGGCCACAGAAATTACTCTTTGACCTCTCTGGCAGCTGCTTCTCTTTGCAGCAATTTGTTTTTGCTCCAGCCCATGTTTCCAGGGAGGCATTAAAAAAAAAAAAAAANAGCTTAAATTAAAAAAAAAAAAAAAAAAAGAAAAAAAGTCAGCAGCACTTCACAGCTCTACATAAAATTGTCACTGACCCAAATGTTGGAATATCACTCCCTTTTGTAAGTCTCTGCTCAGATAAACAGCTCTCAGCATGTTTGCAACCTGCAACAACTGAGAGCAGGAGCTCTGAGCAGCAACCTCTCCTCTAATTGCTTTCCTCTCCACCAGCAAACAGCAGCTCTGCTCTCACTGGTGGGCCAGGACAATTCCAGGCAAGAATTTTTAATGTTCCCATCCAAACTGTGCTCTGTGGCGAGCTGGTCCTTGAATTCCTGACACTCTGTAATTGTGAATTCATAAAACTCCTAAAGTTCAGAGGATTGGAGGATGCCAGGTTGGGAGTCAGCACAAAGCCTGGCTGGAAGGGGGGATGATTCACTCTAGAGAGGCTCCTGAAGCTCACATCTAATTTTAATAAGTCTTTGACTCTCTTTTGGAAATGTCATCTCCTAATGACACCGTGCAAGGATGCTGCTTCTCCTGTTAGCTGTGGCTTCAAAATGCTCAAATGCTCAGCTTGTAGTGCCTGATGAGCTGTCAGAGAGGAGCTTAAAATGCCAGGGAAGAACGTTCTGCTGCTGGGATGATGTTGGGATGTGCAGCTCCTGCTCTCAGCTCCCACAGGAAGGATTTCCCTGCCTTCAGGGTCAGATGGAAAACCCAAACATTCGTGGAGCTGAATTGTTCTTTTCAAAGCTGGGGGGAAGAGACTCTTCAGGTCATCAAAAAAAAAAAAAAAAAAAAAAAAAAAAAAAAAAAAAAAAAAAAAAAAAGGTTATGTGCTCAGCAAAATCCTCCTGCACCTTTCAAGCCCCAAAATCCCACCTGACAAACCAACTTTGCATGTACCAGGTGGGTGTTCAAGAACAAGGCAGAAAGGTGGAGCTGGCAGGTGGAGGATGAGACAATTTCAGGCTGGGAAAAACCTCCAAGATCATCCAGCACACAGCTCAGCTCCCCTGGCTTGGGATTTAACACATATTTAATGTCCTGGCCACTCCACCAGGTGCTGCACCATTGCTTTTACACAAATGAAGCCACATCAAACCAACCACAAACTCAACAAACTCACGACACTTTAAAGTTCATTTTTTGTAGTGGAAGAACCCAACCAGCAGAGAGGAGAATTTGACTTTGGGGAACAGCTGAATTAATAAAGGAATGTCTGCAGGAAGATGGGATTATTTGCAGAGGGAAGCAGCAACAAAAAGTCTTTCTGTGCCAACTTAAATCAGGTCTCAGCCTGAAGCAGCTACGAGCTGCAGGGATTTCCATGCTCCTGGAAGGATAAATAATGCAGGGAGTGTATCCACACCTGGCTGGGAATCACAGCACTCCTGTGACAGGGAAACAAGGCTTTTATGGCCCAGGGGTGCTCCCAGAATGTAATACAGCAGGAAAGCCTAAATGAGGAGCAAGGGACTAAAGCAAACTCAGTCTGTAGGTGCAGAGTGCCAAATGGAATCTTATTTTTCACCCCTTGCCATGGGCAGGGACATCTCCCACTAGACCTGGTTGCTCCAAGCTTTGTCCAGTCTGGTCTTAGACACTTCATTATTCCAAGAGAAAACTGTAATTTGTTTTTATTTCCCATGGGAAGGATGCTGTACTAGAGGTACTTAATTAATAAAAAGCTATTTTTGCTGTCCCCCAATTCTCAGACACAAATTCATTCTCATCCTGTTACCTGTTGGTAGAAAAGAGCAGCCTTGGCTAAAGCCTGATCTTCCCCCTTCTCTCCTGGCCATCACCTTGTTAAATCTCCCTAACTGATTTTTGGAATTTTTGTTTTTAAATTGATGCAAAACACAGATGAACTTCTACCATTCCACCCTGTGGGCCCAATTCCCCCCAAATTTGCTTTCTGCAGGGCTCTCAGTGATTGCAGGGAGCACAGCAGTGCCTTGGGAACAGGAATCACTGGCACAGGGATGCTGAAAAGCAGCACTGGACACACCATTTACTTCTAAGACCCTTTCATCTGTAGTTTCATATCTATTCTATTTCCAGCCTCCCTTTGTGAGGGAGATAATTTCCTGCTTTCCAGTTTTACAGGGATTGTGAGAGGCAAATGAAGAACAATCCCGCCCAGAATAAGGAAATGTTTATGTGTAAAATTAGTATTCAGGAGCAAGAAGAGCTGCACAATCTGCTCTGCACACTTCAAGCCAAGAAATTTCATGTGAACATTGAATTTTTTATTTTTAGTTGTAGCATTGTGCTTGAAGAATTGACAGCTGAGCTCCCTTTTGGGGATTCAGCTTTGTATACCAATTTAGTAATAAAATTAACTTTCAGAGCACATTTCATGTGCAAACCCTTCTAACAAAATATCAGTCTCCTTTTGCTGCTGTATCATGAAATTCTATTTTCTTGTGCCACATCAATCCCCACTTTTTAGGTTAGAGGTCAAATATTTTATCTAGAACATAAATCCATTAAAATGTCAATAATTAGAGAGGTGCCATTTATAAAACTCTGGGTGTAACATTTTCCTCACAGTGTGTTGGTAAGAATTAATTCAGCTCAATTAACATCCCAAACTGAAAAAGCTGATAAAACACTGATAGGGAAATATGAAAAACGATCCCCAGCTGCAGTTGTCTGTACAGAAAAAGCTGAATGAGGAGCTGAGTTTCTAAAATTAGGTTTAATTTTTTTTTTTTTTTTTTTTTTTTTTGGGGGGGGGGCGGGGGGGGGGAGTAGTATTGAATTATTGAATTGGATTCCACGAGTGCAGCCTGGATAATGGATTCAGGAGATTCAGCCCTGAAGGATTTACCAGGAGATCAGATAAATATAGGCAGAGACATGAGGAGAAATATTCAGATATCACCAGCAGCTTCCAAGCAAAACCTTGGGTTTAAAACCAGCTGAACAAGGGACAAACTGAATTAAAATGTTGCTTAATTGGACAAAGCTTTGATTTTAATGAACTGGGCAGAACTACAAGTATTAAAGACCACAGCAATTTCCACCAGCCAGGACCTTTGGTGGGAATCTTGCCTTCATCTCTGAAACTTCTGAGCATTCCCACCTTGTCTGAACCCAAACCTTCCCAGGGAGTTGATTTGAAATATTTGGGCTTTGTTTTCCAAACCCTCACTGCACATCAGTCCCTGCTGATAAACCCAGCTGAGGGCAGTTAGGTTTGAGCAGGAATATTTGGAAGCCAACATTTTTGAAGGCCACTTTACAATCACCAATGGATACTTTCCTTTCTTTCATGGCAAGCTGGGAGGAATCACAGTTTTCCTGCTTCCTCACAAGTTGTGTGAAAACTAAAGGTCACAGCTACTCATGGGGCAAAGGCTGAGCACTGAGAGGCAAACACAAACCTTTGAAGTAAGAAAAAAAGTGTTTCCAGGATGTTAAAATTCCTCAAGCGAGACCAGGAAAGATTTAGGAGTCCGTGGATTCATTGCAAAGGCACAGCTTTGCTGGGATTCAGGAGCTTCTTCAGCTGCAAGGGGAGAAAAATGGGATTTATTTCTTTAGGGTAAATTGAAAACAAAGCCAATAGAAACCCACTGTCCACCCCTGAGCCTGCAAAGCTCTTCTGGAAACTTGCTTAACTCACCATTTGGATAAATGTTTATAATATTGCAGATTGGAGAAGAAGAAGGTGACAGTGATTTCCTCTGTCCAAGCATTCCCCAGTGCTTGGATCCAAAGAGGATATTCCAGGGGCATCCTGCATCCACTGGGCATCAGTTGGTCCTTCCCAATAAAGAGCCAGGTGCAATTTCTTTCTAAAACTGTATTAATTTATTGATTTGGGCCCTCTAAGTCATGGCTAACATTGCTGTCTTCATCCCAATTCCTTGGCATGCAGATCCCAAGAGGTTTAATCCATAATTTACCACATAAATAAGTGTTATAATGAAAATATCACGTGCAGAGACTGCCATAGCATATAAGTATTTCATGAGTTGCCTGTTTTGAGTCCTTTATTTTTAAGGAATTCAGGAATTGTCCTTTGGCCTCCCTGGGAATGATCTAACAATACCTCAAGGGCAGGGGGAGCTGCAGTGGGATTCTCCACCTCACTCCAAAAATGCTTCCCTGTGGCTTAATTTTCAATTTATTCTGGTGCAGGAAGTTTACAAGTGAGAGCTCTACAATTCAACTCGAAAAATTGACAGCTTGCCCTTTTCACTGTCACTCCAGACCTCCTATGAATCACCTCTCCCTCTGGCTTTTTATTGTTTTTATTTTGATTATTTTTTAAACAGGTCAATTTAGGAATATTCACCAGCTCCACTTCATCCTTCTTCTGAACTGAATTTGTTGCAATGTCTCAAAATGCTGATTGCAGATAGCTCTGCATCATTTCAGCAATTAATTGCTTCCTCAACTCTTGGTTTGGTGGGAAATATGTGGAAGATTTCTGTAAAGGCTGCTGTGGGTGATATTTGCTGGATGCTGTTTGAAAACTGAGAGTAATGAGTTCAAATTGGAAGCCACTGAGCCAATTCTTGCACAGAAAGTGAGAGGCCTTAAAGATCCACCAAGTGAATGTTCAGGGATGTTTCTGCCTCTCCACAAGCCTCTACCTGCTCAAAAATACTCCAAATTCTATTTTCTCTGGAAGAAATAGAAGCCTGTCTCTGTGGTTCATCCCAGTGCATGAAGCAGGAGAAAAACCCCTCTATGTATGGATAACAAACTGGTTTATGGGGTCATTAGCTACTCAAACTTCATTTAAGTGCAGATTTAACTGGACCCAAAGTGGTTCACTTTGGAGAATTAATGATCTAGACCTTGAGTCTCAGGCAAGCAGGGAGATCCTGAATTGAAGGAGTAGGTCTGTAGGATGCAGAGATGTAAAAACTTCCCAAAAAGATATTTAGAATACAATTTCTGGGACATCCTCATTGTTGCTTTTAGATGAGCAATGACAAATAATTTTAAAAACCCCTGATTTTGCATGGTTCTGGTGCAAAATAGATCACAGATCATAAAATCACGGAGCCAGAGAATGATTTGGGTTGGAAGGATCTTAAATAAGATCAAATTCCAAGGCCTGCCATGAGCAGGAAAACTTTGCCCTAAACCAGGTTTCTCCATCCAGCCCTGGCCTTGAACACTTGCAGGGATTTAAATTCCATCTAATTCCTGTCCACTCTGAGGACTTGTTTATACTGGTGGAAATATAACAAAAATCTTTCTGCTGCTTTTCACCCTCCTGTGTAAGAACTCCTGCCTGCCCACCCTCAGTGATTATTTCTCACATTTCTCTCGTGCTCCAAACATTGCCTGGCAGGGTCAGCTCTTTAGAGGCAGTGGAGGATTTATTTTCCAGGTAACAGGAAAATAAATTTATTTTCCAGCCCTTTTAATTGCATATTCACCTGAATTTAGATGAAGGTGAATAAAGGGATGTCACCCATTTCAAATTCAGTGAAAATTACTTATTCCACCAAGGAATGAACTCTGTCTGCACAGCCCAGCCCAGCAGGAGAGGTGGAACAGGGAGAGCAGCAGCTGGGAGAGCTCCAAGTCAGGGATTTGCCATCAGAAATGCAGCTCCATGTCTGACAGGACCTCTGGATTCTGATTTTTATTAATTGGGAGACCCCTGTGGTACCCTGAGTTAATCAGTGGCTGAGGAGCTCCCAGCTCATTGCCAGGGGGACACAGACAAAGGAGGAGCTGCACTCAGTTCATGTCACTCTTAAAAATGTGCTGGTGCCCAGGATTTGTTGGATTTTGCAGCTTTAAAACTGATCCTCAACATTTCTACACGCCACAAAATGTTGTTTTTGTAACACATTTGTGTTCTGCATGGTGATGCCCCCTCCTTCCACATAGCACCATTAATAGAGGGATTGTAGTGAGAATAAGTTGGATTACTGAGAAATAGAGATTTTTGATTAATAGAGAAATAGATGTAACCTTTGTATCTCTGATAATGATTTTTCCAATTAATTTTTCCATCACAGTTATTACTTTTGATCAATGAGATTCAGAGACCAGGGCCATATTATCATAATAATTTCAGTTAAATTGCAGAAAAAAAAAAACCAAAAAAAAAGAGGCTTCTCCAGTTGCTGGCCCAGGGAATTGAGACAGAGAGAGGCAAAAATTCCCCTGAGAGATCCCAGCTCCTCCTCATCCACGGTGAGGAGGGAACCTGGATGTGTAAATCCACTCTGGCCATGCAAGACAAGGATTTACTCCTAACCACAGCCACACCAGCCTTGCTGATTTTGCTTCTTCCTCCTGTATTTCCCCCTTCTTTAAAGGCTGTTTTACAGAGGTTTGAGTAGCACCAAGAAGAAAGTTTACATTTCAACGCTCTTAAATACTTGACAAATCCCCAAAGCCAAGGAAATTCAGCTTTAGGGCTGGCAATCCAGACTGACACTCCAACCCTGCTGCCACAGCCCCCAACTCCTTCCTTTTGTGCATTAAAGCCAGACCTCTCACTTCACTAAATACTGAATTTTTTTGGTAGCAAAATTATAGTAACGAGTGCTCCAGTTTCACTAAACCCCAGTACCTACAAGATTTGGATTACTAAAATGTAACCTAAATCCTTTCTGCTGCTGGTGTGTGCATTTGAAGATAAGTAGCAGGGTGAGCAGGCTAATAATGGCTTGGAATCTCCTATGGATAGTTCAGCACATCTCTAATTTCAGTGCAAGTCTTTTTCTCATTAAATTTAGATGAAAGACCAAGACATTTATTTCTTGCCTGCTATTTCTTCTTTTTTTTTTTTTTTTTTTTTTTCCTTGAAGGTATTATGAGGGTTGTGTTATATAAAGTCTGAAATACAAGGGAAAAGCCACAGCAGCAGATTAATTTGTGTCATATTTCCAATTTTGATTGATTATTGTGGGAATAATGCTGGGCCACAATAATTAAAGGCATAGTGATGTAGGAATCAACATTAACTTGGGCTTCTCACTCACCCTGCTGTAGATGTGGGACTAAAACAGGTCCTTATTATTTGTTTAGGATAATTTTAAAGGCATTTCTGCCACTCAAGTCCTAATTAAAACAACCTTTAAGTGGAAAAACCTCAATCCCAGCCTTTTGTGGCAGTGGAAAAATCTGCATTTTCTCTTTCCCACACACCCAGCCAATCTTACCAGAAATCAGAGACCAGAGTGAGCATAGAAGGTGCTGTTTGACCCCTTCCCTTTTGGATTCATCCAGCCAAATGGACAAAACCTGGAAAAGGAAAAGAAAAAGGGAATTAAACAGAAGGGTTTGAGTAGGGCTGAGACTGGGGAGAGGAATTTCAATGCTGAACAAACAATTCCAGCACTCTGTAACTTTCTGGCTACACTTTTATTGTCTCAGCCATGTCTTGGCTCAGTTCTCACCAGGGTTTGGGAATATTCCTGACATGAATTTTCCAGGGAAAAATACATTTTTGGGGAAAAAAAGATAGATGATGCAGATAAAAAACATAGAAATGCATTTTTAAAGTGTACTAAAAGCTTTCTGATGAGCAGATGAAATAGGGAAATCTGCTTTTTGTGGGTCCTGGCTTGCCTCACCAAGATAGGAATGTGAAAGGATCCCAGGTGAGGATCTGTTTGTGTCAACAGAGAAGTTAATGAAAATGAAATTTTGCCAAAGTGGCAGTGATTTAACCCAGGAACATCAGCCCAGAGAGCTCCAGGGCCTGGTTTCCCTCTCCTGAGCTGTTGCTCATTAATGCTTTACTCAATTTCCAAGTCTGGCACCTTTCTCCCTGTATTTGAGGTATTTGCCTTCAAAGTAATTTTAATATTCAAGTTCCAGAGGTGTTTGCTGCCTCTGGCTCAGCTGACATTTACTTGTGAGAAACTCAGCTGCAGCCACTGGTAATTTCTGTGAGGTGTTGGCATTAATTTTGTCACTCTTCTGCCTCCTTGCTCCAGTTTGTAGAGCCCAACATTGCTTCATTTTCCCCTTTTTACTTACATTTGACAGGTTATTTATGGTTTATTGACTGTGGGAAGTTTACTCCTTGATTTTGGCTTCCTTGGCTCTGGTATCCAGCAAAAAAAACTTAATTTAGCTCGTGGTGGAGGGTTTATCTGCCCCTAAATCCTTTTATTCCAAGTCAAACTTCTAAAGAAATTATTGTGACCTTTACTACTTAGGTGTTAACAACCTCTGTAGACTTCCAATTCTGATTAGAAAGGATGAAGCAAATGTAATAATATAATAATTTGCTGAGTGAGAACTGTCCAAAAAATGTTCAGTCCTCTTTTATTCCTGTGCTATCAGATGAGGAAAATTCTATTTCCTGGAAAAAATCAATACTGATGAGTGCTAGGCTTAATAAGTGATGTTTTAAACACGTTTTCCACATTGAAAAAGAATGTCCAAAGTTTATTATTACAAGTATCTCTTCCAAGGTTATCATCTACCAGCTGAACAAAGAACAAAATCATAATAATGGGAGAGCAACAGGGATTGTAAAAGAATAATTAATAAATACATTAAGATCCAGCTGAAGACTTGAGTCAATAATTGCCTTCATATAATAACACTCAGCACTGATGTGCTCTTGCACTCCTCATGCAGACAAATATTAACACTTAATATTTAATATTTAATAACATCCACATTTATGGGGCCTGGAGTAATTGCAGGCTATAAACAGAGCTGCCAGCTTTGATTGGTGATAAATTTATTTTCTAGGAGATGAACTGTGGTGGATCTGAATGGGTGTGAGAAAGTGAGGAAAGGGCTGATTTTGGGAAGGAATTCTTGGCTGTGAGGGCAGGGATAAATGGAATTTTGGGGAAGGAATTCTTGGCTGGGAGGGCAGGGATAAATGGAATTTTGGGGAAGGAATTCTTGGCTGGGAGGGCAGGGATAAATGGGATTTCAGGAAGGAATTCTTGGCTGGGAGGGAAGGGATAAATGGGATTTGGGGAGGGAATTCTTGGCTGGGAGGGCAGGGATAAATGGGATTTGGGGAGGGAATTCTTGGCTGTGAGGGGCAGGGATAAATGGGATTTCAGGAAGGAATTCTTGGCTGTGAGGGCAGGGATAAATGGGATTTTGGGAAGGAATTCTTGGCTGTGAGGGGCAGGGATAAATGGGATTTGGGGAGGGAATTCTTGGCTGTGAGGGCAGGGATAAATGGGATTTTGGGGAAGGAATTCTTGGCTGTGAGGATGGGAATGCCCTGGGACACCATCCTCTGTCCATCTATTTCACAACCCAAAAGTTTTGTTTCCCTGAGTGCTGTTAAGCACTGAGACCCTTGGTGACCCTCAGAGAATTTTCCCATTTCCTTTTAATCTCCACCAAGCTTGAAATTTCGTGTAACCCCTTTGAAATGTGTCACCAGAGGGTTTATTTGGCTACAGGCAGCGTTTTCATGACAGGGTTTGGTTTTCCTTCCCGGCTGATAAAAATGGAATTAGCAGGTATTAGCAACTAAATTAGTCAGGAGGAATTAATAACAAAAGAACCTGCTCAGGTTCACTGAAGCAGATCTAATTCTCATCACAGGTAAAGTATTTTTTTTTTTCAATAAGTTGTTTGTTTGCATCGTTTTTCAGGTATTATTACCTAAGAAATTAATTCTTCTTAAGCACAGCTCAGTGAACTCAAGAACCTGCCTCAGACTTTTGTTCTTGCAGAGGGAACCCTCCCCATCCTCTTCTTTGACTCCCAGATAAATTGTCTGTATTCCCAGGAGAGCTTTTCATTCAGCCTCCAGAACAGCATCATTTCCAAAGTCTCCAGAGAAAAAGGAGTTTCAGCTGTGGAAAAAGAAAAAAGCAGGTTCAGGCTCTTGGAATTAGTGCTCTGCTGATTTTTTTTTTACAAATTCTGGTAAAACAACGACTTTAAACATCACAGCACTTCAGCAGGAGTTGTGAAAAAACAGGTTCTAAACTGGTTTTCCCAAAAGCTGTGTTTGGGTTCACATTTGCTGGTTCACCAATCACCAGGTGAAGCAGTGCTCGAGGAATCCCAACTCAGGATGTAAAAATGCACGGAATTCCACCCAAATTTAAGGACAGAGAGAATGAATTCCTTTGGTTGTGACATTTCTATCTTCAAATCTTCTGTACAATACCATAAAAGTGAGACCATCTTCAAATCAAATGAGCTGGAGGGCAACTCTAAACTGGGATTGACACATTCACATTTTTCCTTCAAGCTTTTGAGCATCTCCACTAATAACTGAAGTATTTCTGAAATGGGCTGACCTTTAGATTCTGTTGGGAATAAAAAAAAAAAAAGAAAAGCTGCTTTTCTTTTGGGAAACTGCCTCCCTCCACTGAATCATTTCCAAGCCTCCAGGCAACTCTCAGTATCAAATATTCTGTTGTTACAACTATTCCTAACATCATTTTATAAGTGAGAAATTAACCCCAATGTCTAAAAAAATGAAAATATTCCAAAAATAACTCTTGCAATTTATAGAATAAAACACAAGTAGAACTTATTTGATCCAGACTTTCAGCTTTGAGTGATTTCTGGTATGGGACTGAAAAAAGCTCAATGGGAAGGTTCCAAGCCCTGAGTAATTGGGTTATGAACACCCTCAGAGAGATTATCAGGGAATTTTTATCTGCATCTCAGCCACAGCAGTCATTGGAATATTTGTCCAAGATAGCTGAGAACGGTGATTAAAATAGACAGAACGTTCATCAATGTTTACCAGATAAATATTTCTCAGAAGATCAACAAAACTGAAATGTCAAATTTTGATAGATCTGTTCTTTTCGGTGCAGTATCTTTGATTTGACCTAATGAAAGGATGTGACAATTCAGTGAATTGGGATGATAACAGATTAATGTGTTTATTGTCATTATTACTGAAAAATGAGGGAATGAGGACAAGAACTTCCTTTCATTCAATTACATTTCTGTAAGAGGGCACTGCATTAACTGTGAAATCATCAGTCCATAGATTCTCTGAGTGAAATATTTCAGTTCATTTGAGTCTGGGTAAGTGTTGGAGAGAAAATATTCTATTTTACAGTGTTGTTTTTGGCCTCTGTAATCTGGAGGGTTGATTAGTGGAAATCAATAACCTCACTTACCTGGTTATGGTCTGAAACTGCTCTGGGTGATCCCTTGAACCTGGAGGACAAATGAAACAATTCCATGAATTAGAGAAAGCTGTAAAAACTTGGTCTTTACAAAAGAAAAGAGGAAATAAACTAAATACTAAATTCCTGGATAACTAGAAGCAAAGCACCAGAAAATGTATTTAAAAGAATAATAACCACCAGGATATTTGGACTGAGATCTTCAGCCACCCTGAGGAGCAGCAGAAGCTGGACTGAGCCCAGCTCATCCAACAAAGCTCCAGCCTAAAGCCCTGGGTCAGCTCTGGGGGCTGCACTCCAGAATTTGTTAATTCTTCCCATAAACAGGAGTGTCTGCCCCAGCCTGGACACACGAGTGCAGTGTTGGGTGCCTGCTCTGCCTTCCACCCTGTCAGGTGAGACTTGCCCGTGGTTTTCTGCACCAGAGCTGCTCCCTTGCCTTTCAGACCAGTGGCTTACTCATATTTATCTATTTTTACCTCTCCCTTCGCTTCCCCAGATGAAATTCTGATTAAATTCTTAAAATATGTTCAGAACCTGCCTTTATCACACAGACTTCCAGCACAGCTTCTCCTCTGTGACCATTCCCAGTCTCTACACAATTTTATAATTTTTTTTTTTGAGGGAGATACTTTGTTCCAGGTGTTTAACCCTGACTTTTTAATAAACACAGCTCCTGCCTAATAGAGCAAAACCAGAAACATCCAATGACAATCTTGATGTGACAGCCAGACCTCCAAAATCCTCGTTAGCTTCTCTCCCAGGAAATGTGGGAGCTGGCACCTGCTGCAGGAGCAGCTGTTCCCTCCCTGAATTACAGATGGCTTTGGAAAAGGGAATCAAATCCCTGCTGCCCTCAGAGCATCCGTGAAAACTCTGCTGAGTCCTGAGCTGCTGGGGAGGCTCTCCAGGGCCAGGCTGGGCTTTTGGATGGACACAAAATCTGGGGGAGTGGTGGGATCCTGTGTGCGTCACTGCATCCACAGCTCCTGTGGATGGAGCCGAGCCCCAACCTTGCTGAGAGGCAGAGGCTCCTAAAAATGAAAATAAAAATAAAAATTAAAAATAAAAATAAAATAAAAATTAAAAATATAAATCAAAATTAAAAAGAAATAAACAAAAATTAGACAAAAAAATTTTAAATTAAAAAACCCACAAAAAATTAGACAAAAATAAAAATAAAAAATAAAAAATAAAAAATAAAAAATAAATTTTAAATTTAAATTTANGTAAACTAAAACTGAAAATGAATAAAGGCAAAAATATAAATCTGTATAAATACCACCTATTTCTACACAAAACACATAGACAGAACTCTTTAAATAGGGTTTATATTAAAATAATTTATGTAAACAGAGGATATCTGTAAGGTATCAATAAAAATAGTTCCTGTAAGACAGAATTTCTGTGTAAACTATAAAAAGAGTCTCTATAAAGAGAGAACAACTATCTAAACTATTTAGGGAGTATAAGGATATATATATAAATAGAATAAACTATATATAGATTGTATAGACAGAACTTTCTGAATATACACTCAATTTGAGTATCTGAAAATAGAAGCCCTAACCAGGAAATCTGGTTTATAAAAAGAATTCCATGGTGGAACACTGGTGACACAGCAGCAGCTCAGAGCATCGGTGGCAGGGTGAGATGCTGGAAGTGAAACGTTGACACAGGCAGGGTGGGCAGGCTGGAATTTTGGAATTTGCTGGAGCAGCACAGGGCAGGTTGGTTCAATCACATCTGCAAGGGCTCAGAGTGTTCTGCAAGCACTGTACATCAAAAAAGAGCCTGATTTATGGGGTTCCTGGGATGTATCTAAATGTCAAAAATCCATCATTTATGAACTCCTCCGTTCAGAGATCCATCCCTCCCCAGATTAGGTGCTCTCAAGTGCCCATATCCAGGTAATTCTGCTCAGGTGCTGGCAGATTGCTTCTCAAAAGAGCTGAGAAAACAAGTGGTGGCTGCTGGTGGCACGGGGAACAGATGTCTGCCATGCACTCCTGCACATCCTAACAGGAAAACTTGGATTTGTCACCAGTGATGGATCATCTCCGTGCTGCTCCCCAAATGTGCCTCTGTCACAGCTTGCTGAGAGTGGCCTTGAAAGTTTGAAACCTTTAGCAGCTGAGATAAATCCGTGCATGATGGAGTGGCTTTTTCCCCAAGATGATTTTTCCTCCAGGTGAAGGAATAAGAGCTGCCTATCCTTGCTCCTTCCAGCTCCCCCACGCTGTGCACCATCCCATAATGACAATTTCCCCTTGCAAAAGTTCAGACACTACAGGACAGACAAAGCCTCTCGTTCCCCTTGTCCATCTCCTTGTCACTCCTACTTTGAAATCCTAGAAAAATTGTGCAGAGGGACAAAAGGGAGATAAGAAGGGATGAAATAAAATATGCATGCAAAATAGAAATTATTGTATTAAAATATAATCACAGGATCATGGGCTGGTTTGGGTTGGGAGGGACATTAAACATCACCCAGTGCCACCCCCAGGGACAACTCCCAGCCCTGTCCAGCCTGGCCTTGGACACTGCCAGGGATCCAGGGGCAGCCACAGCTGCTCTGGGAATTCTATTCCAGGGCTTCCCCACCCTCCCAGGGAACAATTCCTGCCCAAAATCCCATCCATCCCTGCCCTTTGTCACTTTGAAGCCATTCCCCCCTTTGCCAGTCACTCCATCCCTTGTAAATCCTCTCTCCCTCTTTCCTGCAGCTCCTTCAGGCTCTGGAAGGTCACAGTGAGGTCACTCCAAAGCTTCACTTCTCCTGGCTGAACAATCCCAACTCTCCCAGCCTTACACATCTTTAAAAATAATTCTGAATTTTGGTGGGTTTGGTGCTGAACATTTGAAAGAGAAAAATCCCATACTCCAATTCTAAAGATCCCAACTGTACCAGCACAATATCCAGATGATTCCCTGAGGAGGTTTAGAATACTTTTGTGATTACCTAAAGTGACCACTGTAAATTTCTTATGTTCTTATGAACCCTATGAAAGCCATTCCTGGGTTTTCCTGCACACACCAGGCACAGGATTTGGTTCTGTTGAGGGAAAAGTCACTGCCTGTGCTCCAGGGAAGGCTACATTTGTCTCACTGCTGTTCCTCAGTAAAAAAAAAAACCTGGGCAAGAGATGAAATAAAGCCTCTTTTGCATTTCTGCCATCACCAGCTTGCTCTTTTTTCTTTTTTTAAATTTTTTTTAAAATTTGCTTTTCCCCCTTACTGTGCACAGCTTTTGTCCCCCATCTATTAAATTCCAAAATTAACACCCAGGACTTCAGAATTCCATGAGCAGCTCCTCAAACACCTCCCAGAAGCCAGGATCTTATTGACCAGAGCAGCATTTAGTTCATGCTCAGCACTGTTAAGCCTCAACAATTAGCTTTGTCCTTGCCTGGGCATCTCAGCACTCATTAAATCAAGGTCTCCATAACTAAATAGACCTGGGCTAAGTGTGGATATGAGCTAAATTACTTGAGGAGATAGAAGAAATCCAGGAAAAAGCAGATAATTGGACCTAAATCCCACAAGGATGTATTACAGCTCTAAACATCCAGATACTTCTTCCTCCTAAAAAAAAGAAAAAGAAAGAAAAAAAAAACCAAAATTAGACATCCAATCTGATTTATTCCACTTCTGTATAGATTTTTGTGGTGGGAGAATTTAAAGCTGTATTTAACCCAGCTTTTCCAAGGTCATGAAGCTGCCTTACAATTATTAGGTTGGGGGTGGTGTTTGTTTTTGTTTAAAGTGGTTTAAATAATCAGAATAAACGTAAGTGGGGATGTTGAGCATCCTCTCCCAAGCACTGTCCTGTGTTATAAAGAGCATCCTGCTGCCATCTGGGTGCAGGAGAGAGATTGCAAGGTGTATTTTCAGTGTATTTTTTATAGAAAACCCAGCTTATATCTGTCCATATTACCTGTATTTCATCCATCTCTTCCTTCCAGGGTTAAATTGGAGCTATTCCAAAGGAAGCAATAAAAAGAGCAACTTTTTCCCAGGAATTAGAAAGTCAGAGCCAGATGAAACAACAGACAGTGTTTTTATCAAAATGTGCATTTTTCAATCAACCTGGAAATTGGAGAGGGGCACTGGAGGCTTTAACAGTAACGAGTCTGAATGAAAGAAGAAGAAAAAAAATCTGATTTCTGAAGGTCCCATAATGTTTTGCCCACTTGCCTGATCCTTCCCTTGGAAATGAGAGAATTGATGCAATTTTGCCAAACAAATGCTCTTCAGGCTGTGCAGAAATATCTTCCCTAAAGAAAAAAAAAAGAGGGAATGAAATTTTTATTTCACTTCTAGTGAAATTCCACATGGATGGGTGGGGCTCCAACCCCTCCCTGTGGATTTGGCACCTGGGGACAAGGTTTAATTTGTGGTTATTTTGTTGAGCTGCTGGTTGATGGCTGGATTTGATGTCCTCAAAGTTCTTTTCCAATCTGAATTAATTCCATAATTCTATATTTTCATGCATTTAATTGTCCTAAAATTATCCAGAAGCAGAGTTAATCCCTAAACATTAGGAAAACGTCCTAGAAATGGATGCCATTAGAAGAAAAGCAATGCTATAGAATAAACTCCAAGCCTCCAGCAATTTCTGGGTGGGAGAACTGAAGAACAACCTGTATTTAATATTAGCAGGTGGGTGATATTGATCACAAGAGAAAAAAAAAAAAAAAGAAGCCTTTTGCTGTCCTTTATGAGGTTTTTAAGCTCTGTGTGTGTTTTTAGCTCATATCAAAATACATTATTTTAAAATATACATACAGACACACACAAAAAAAAAAAAAAATCAGGGTGGAATTTAGACTAAATAAAATCTCACATTTTGGAGCAATAATTCAAGTGAAGCAGAAAAGTTTCCTCTCCCTACAGCTCTCCATGCCCATGGAGTTTCAAAGCAGTTGGAATCCTTTGAAATTCTTCCCCCACAATTACAGATTGGAGGCCCTGGCCAGAGAGATCCATGGCAGGCTCCTGGTATCATTTTTGTATTTATTTCAGTCATTGTGTCACTATTTTTAGTTTCAAGTTTGTCACAGTCCTTCACCTGCAGGAGGAAAATGGGATAAATGCAGTACAACCCAGATAGAGAAACAAGTGCCTCTTTTTTGAGTTGTTGGTGATCCTAAAATAACCTTTTGTAAACATAAAATGGAATTTATTTTCCATTTATTGGGAAGGCAATCAAAAAAGTGGCTGAGCCAAATCTGTAGGCCTTTCCCAGAAGTTCATTTTTGTGTTCTAATTAAATCTGAGGTGCTACATAATGCAAGGATTTAAAAAAAAAAAATTATTGTAGAGATTTAGAACATCAGGACTTTTGCAAACTTTAAAATAAGCTGTGGTGGCATTTCTTGGGACAGAAAAGACAATAAGTTTGTAGGTCTGACTATTTAGGACCTGGTTTATATCCCAAATTGTTCTGAAGTAATTGTATTTAGGAATTAGGATCTAGTCCCCCCATTTTAAAGGGAAATTTCCCAACAATTCAGTATCAGCTGTATTTTACATTTACTCCACATGTCCAAAGATAGTGCCAATATAAATTCAGAAGGATGCCCAGCTGAACCCTGACAAAGAGGAGCAGGAGAGGCCTTGCCATTTGATTTTCTAATCTCATTCTCTGCCTTTCTGACAGCCAATCCAGCTCTTTTTTTTTTCCTGATAAAGGTGCTCAAGAGTTTGTCTTTGCCAGCTCTCTCTGCCCTGACCCAATTCTTTTATCTACAGGAGCAGCTTTCCATCACTGCTGACTTCCCTGGTCATGCATGTGTATTTTGTACTTCATATTTTATATTTTATATCATTTTATATAAATTTATATTATTTTATATTAATATATGTTATTTTATATTATTTATTTAAATATAATTAAATATTACTTTATATTATTTTATATTTTATATCATTTTATACTGGGATTCCTCACTAAATTCTCCTTCCTGCTGAATCCACTACTTGAGCAAGGCTTGATTTTAAGTCCCTGAAATCCACCAGCTACATCCAAACACAGGCATGGAAAAAAGTCATAAAAATCAGGGAAAACAAAGCAAATATTCCTCCTGACATCTTGGACCCATCCTGACTCCACAAGCAAACAATTCACATTTTCTCAAGACTCCAGCTTTATCTGTAACCCAGGGTGGAGGCTGGAGCTTATTCCCTTGTCCATCAATCATGATTTCCACAGGCACACTTGGACCTGGAAATTCGTGTCCTTTGGAGTTCAAGGGCTTGTAGTAATCATTGAACAGAAACCTTCCATTAAAAAAAAAAACAAACAAAGCAAAAAAAAACCAAAAAAAAACCCAGCAGATATTTCTGCAGGACAAAAAAGAAAGTCAGGGCAAAGGTATCATCAAAACAAACCTCACTTAGAAGATATGTATTCATGGGAACCACTGAAATTGAATTTCCTGCAGCCTCTTCAAACAACAGCTTCTAAATTTGTTTCCTTGTTGGACATGGGCTGTGAAGTCTCTCAGTTCTCTTACTTTCTATAAAATAAGGGAACTTATTTTGACCTCTGGGCCTTGCAGGTCTGGCCAAACAACGTCAAAAGTGAGGGACAGAAGTCCTTGGTTTTTCTCATATGCCAAGAAGTTTTCCTGTGGTGTCTAATGCTATCAAAATCCCCATTTCTTATCAGTATTCCTGCTCAGATCCCTTTTGATTGTAATTACATTATTAATTATAATAAAGGTGGGCAGCAAACTACAGCAGTATCATCCTGAGGAAATCCTTCAAATTAGGCTTGAAACAAATTCCCCTCTTTTTTAATTATGGAGGGATTTACCAGGACTTCAGAAACTCTTTTACCTGTTTTATTTCAGACCTGATCAGAATAAGACTTAATCCTTCAAAAATTATGCAGAAAGCTGGCGTCTGCTGTGATTTTGAATGTGCTTTACCAAAGAACAAACCCAGAACTGTAATGAAATCACAAATGTAACAATTCTGGAATTATTTCTAATGCTTCACGGTGCTTCCCAAGCTCCAGCAAAGTCCAACAGATGTTTCCCCACAACTGGAATTTAATCAACAGCCCGACAATGAATGTTTTGTGGAGTTTCTTTGTGCTTATTAATGATTTGTACAAAAATCTCTCCATTCTGCTGGGTTTTGCTGCTTTGGGTGTTGTCTCCAGGGATGCTTTGAGGAGGAAATTTCTTGTCCCTTTCAGGAGCAATCTCGATGAAACTGAATTCCCTTGGCTCATCCATGGTTGCCCTTCCAGGGAATCCATCCCCTGCTGTCAATCCCAACGCTGCCACTCAAAGGCAAACCCCCCCAAGTTTCATTAAATGAATGCAACTGATCCACTTGGGAGACTTTGCCAAGAAGAAAAATGACCTTTTTTTCCCTTTGAGATTCATCACCTCAAAGAGAAATGCTCTATTTCAGGGCCTGCAATCTACCTTTGTACCAAATTCAAAGTAAAAGGCTTTTTATGGGATTTCTTAGAGGATAAAAAGCCACGCAATGTTTCTCTGCCTGTAGCCTCCCCACCATTTGGATCTCATCTCTCCCATCCCAGTATGAAAAGACTTCCCAAGTGACTGAAGAGCAGATGGCAGATGATTGTCCCAACTGGAGATCCCAGGATTTGATTTATCACTCACTGAACACTGGCAGCAAAGCACTTCTGTGCCCCTGTGAATAACCTCTGTGCTTTGGCTATTCCCTGGTGGTGTTTGGGCAACAGCTACTGGTGAACAGAGTAAAAGCACAGGTCAAGTAGTCATTTCTTTTCTGGGTCATTTTTGTGGTTTTTAGTCATCAATGGCTTCACTTTTTTGCTGTTGCTGCCCCTGGGGTGTGTTTTGGTGCTTCACAGCTCCATTCCACCTGGAATATCTCAGCAGATGTGTGACCCCCCTGTCCTGGCTGCCCCCATCCCCACAACCCTGTCACACTCACTGATGGTGAATGGATTTTGAGCCAAAAAACCCCCAATTTTCTCTCTGTTTTCCCCATTGATTGCTAATTAAGCCCATGGCAGTTCTAGTCATGGAATGACAGGGATTGGGCATTAGTGGGGTGGTTGGGGACAATCCTGCATCCCACAGAGATGATGCTGTGGCAGCAGGTGCCTCTAGGATGTACAGCCTAAAACACACACATGGATCCCCAGTTTGGTACCTCTGTTTCCCATTTCAAACACTTCTCTTAATTCCATTTCCCCCATTCATTATCCCTGTTCCATAAGGAAATGTCTGAAACCAACAGTCTGTGGATTGACAGCCTATTGCTGTGCTCCCTCATGGTATGGAGGTCATAAATCATGGAATATCCTGAACTGGAAGGGACCCACAAGGTTCATCTGTGACAAACTCCTGGCCCTGCACAGGACAACCCCAAGAATCTCACCCTATTCCTGAGGGCATTGTCCAAATGCTCCCTGAACTCCCATTCTCAGTGCAGAACTGCCCATTTATCAATAATCTGATAATAATGGAGTTAATGCACAGTGAGATTTACCTGAATTTAAGGTACCTGATACCAGATAAGAAATCTAGAAAGCATCAAGACACCAGAAATTATGAACTCTCAGCCTGTGTGTGGTGGAACTGTGGTTCCATCACATAGTTCATGCCATTTCAAACATCCTGGCATGACAAAATTCACTTTTTTTTTGTGTAAGTAACTTCTCAAGCAGCGCAGTTTGGGGTTTTTGAGGTTGGTGGTTGTGAGAATTATCCTTCCCCCACCTCAGATTGTCCTACTCTTTCCAGTTTAGCAAAAAGATCCACGGGTTCATTGTCACAAGTGCTCCATTCTGGGCAAAAACTTTGCAAATCCTTGACACAGCATTAATCACTTCAGCAGGCTTTTCTGCTATCAGAGCAGATGTCTAAAGCACGGAATCCATGCAGGGAGCCCTTAGAAGTTTGTATTGTTTCCACTGCCTGAGGGGCAGATATTTAAATTTTCTTAATACTGAGCCAACTCCATTCTTATCACAGTCACACAAAACCACCACATCATTCAGTAGATGTTGTCTGATCTAATTAATTCCAGAAAAAGGCAAATTCTAGGGGAAAACAAAACAAAACAAAACAAAAAATCCAGACTTAATAGGTCGCCAAATGGCTACAAACCACATTAGGCTGGACGGGTCCAATCCCATCTGTGACAGGAGGTGTGTGGAATAACACAGCCTGGGATGCAGGGCATATTGAACAGAACAAAACCCACCCCAGAGCAGATTTATAGTCTCCAAGCCACACAAAAATCTGCTAAAATAGATCAGCTCTATCACATAACACCGCTTTCATCTGGTGTCCAGGAGCCCTGCACTGCTCGGGCTCATTTAGCAGATCAGTCCCATTCTAGTCCTGATTTCATGCAGGGGTGATTAAGGATGAAAAATATCACAGGCTGTTGGCAGCAGCAATAAATAGATAAATAAATTTAAAAAAAAAGCTTTGCTCCCTTTGGCTTCACCTATTTGCTCCAGAATTTTAAACCCAACATGAGGGAATAAGTCATGGACAATAATTGTTTTCTGGGGGAAAAGGGAAATTAAGTCCTCTGTGAGAGTTTTGGGGGTTTAGAATTTAGAAGTATTCTGAGACAGGAAAGTAAATTAAGCTTTAAGAGGCTCTGAGGGACCCACTGTCAGGAGATGTCACATCCACACTAAAATTAGTTTCTATTGAGACTTTTTCCTTTTTTTGAGAATGGTCCAAAGCTGCAAGTGGAGCAACGGGGAGATGAAGTGCATTAATCAAACAGGATTTGGCACAATTACCTAAGCCACTTAAGGTATTTTTTGTGTATTCTGTTGCAGCCAAAGCACCAGAGATTCTCATCAGATGGAGTAAACAGCTGCTGGGCTGAGGATTATGGACTATATTTTCTAAATTTACAGAGCTCAGACACCAGTGTGAGTCACCAAGGCTTGACTTTGAGCTTAAATCAAAGCCTCACCTGCCCCCAAAAATGGACCCAGAGCCCCCCCAGTGAATGGTGCTGGTGTTAAGGAGCTCCTGCTAAACCCCAAAGCAGAGAGAGGCCGGACAGGGAGGCAAAAAGAGACACAGCAGCAGGTTTTCTTTGCATTCTGTGTGCTAATGAAAGGATTTCTTTTGGACATTTGGAGCTGGATGTGCCCAGGTGTGAGCAAAGGAGGCTGAGAGTGGGTGAGCATCTCAAACTCCCTGGAAGGAGGCTGGAGCTGAGTGGGCTCAGGCTCTTTTCCCAAGGAATAAGGGACTGCATGAGAGGAAATGGCCTCAAATTGCACAAAGGGAGGTTTAATTTTTGGATATTTGGAAAAATCTGTTCACCAGAAGGGTTGTCCTGCCCTGGGACAGGGCAGTGGTGGAGCCCCCATCCCTGGAGGGGATTAAAAGCCCTGTGGATGTGGCACTTGGGGACGTGGGGCAGGGCTGGGGAACAGCTGGGCTCGATTTTAGAGAGGGCTTTTCCAACCTGAATGGCCCTGGGGTTCTCCTTAGGATCATGGGATAGATTTGCTGTGTTACAGCAGCTTGGATTCACCCCCAGCTCACACTTAAAGCCCTCCCAGTTTCAGGACCTCAGATCACCCCAGCCCTGACAGCAACGTGGGATGAAATATTCACCACAGCCCAGGCCCATTGTATCAGAAGTTTCCAGTGTGAAACAAACTGTAATATTTACAAAAATTCTCAAATCTGGATCTTTGGGATCCTTCTGTCTCACTGTTTCACTGAAACATTGCAGAGAGGAGAAAATCAGAAGCCTCTAAGGTCTCACGCCTGTGTAGTTTCATTTATTTAAAAATTAATCATAGACTGAAGGAAAGAACAGTAGTCCCTTCCCACAAGAACTGACTTCAATTCTGCTGCCTTAGAATTACTTTGTTGCAATCTTTCCTTTTAATAAAATATTCACAGTGATTTAAGTGTGACTGATGGCAGTGAGAGAGATTTATTATTATTATTATTATTGTTCCATTGTTATCAAATTAAAGGCCATTTAGAGAGAGAAAAGTTCTCATACAGCTGTGCTACTCCAGGTTTGCTGTGTTTATTTAGAAAACACAAGCTGTAAACTCTGTAACCAGAGAATTTTAATGCATTTAATGTATATTCTCCATGATCTATAAATAACAAACCCTGTAAACAGGACAGACAAGAACTCACTGAATGAAAAAAAAAAAAAAACAAACCTGCTTTTCAACAGCTTTTGTGCACAGAGGGACATTGGTTTTTGATGGAAAGCCTTCAGAGATGCCTTTCATAAAAACAAAAGTCCTGCCACGTGCAGAGATGCTGTTCCTGTGTTTGGGAACATCATTCCACCCTGGATTCACATCCATGGGAATCAGAGGGGAACTGATGTGGAAGCTTCTCCCTGAATGTGTGCTCTGAGGACTGCAGTGCACTAAAATATTCCTGTGGATGTATTTTTTGGGTAGGGTGGAAGGATGTGCTGCTTTTCCCCCCTCCAGACAACCAGTTTTCAGTTTTTAAAGCCATCCTAGAGGTTATAAACAGCAAGAAACCCTAAAATAACATCAGCTTTGCCAAGGAAAAATAAACCTGAAGGATTTCAAGTGTCCCCTCCCAGCTCCTGAAGTTACAGAGACTCACTGAAACATTTGGTTCCTGAAAAAACTTTCTCCTTTTCAGGACTGTGAGGAAAAACTGGGAAGCCTGTACTGAAAAACAGCTGCAGAGACATTGGCTGGATCCTTACAAACAGGAAAATCTCAGAATTATAAATATAAGCCAAGTTCTTGAGTCTGACCTACCAAAATCTCCAGCTTGGAGAATATCAGGGTACAAGTGGAAGCAAAATGAAGACTTTTCCAAGAGAGATTCAGGAACAGCAGCTGGACCCGGCTGTTATCCCAAGGAGGAAGAGGAGAAGCTCATCACAAACCCTGGGGCAGCTCCAGAAGGGTCTCACTCAGATCCAGACAGCAAAAATCTGCCTCAAAATTGAAAATATTTGTGGGTTTAAGAAGTAACATCTTGTAATACCATACAAAATTTTAAATCTAAATTTATTTTTTTTTTCAAAGGAACAATTACACCTCAGTCCATCATTTTGATGAAAATTCACCCCCAGTAACTTCTCCTGAACTTCTCTACACACATGGTCATAAATAGTGCAAACTTCCCCCACTCTTTTCAGATGGCCTTATAGTACAAGCTGGAGGTTGATGAAAGCTGATTTAAATTATAACAATTATGCAATTAAATATGAGAAGTAATAAAACCAGAGGAGCTGAAATCAGAATTTTCTGCAACATTTCTTCTACAGAGGCCAACTGTGTTACATTTCATGGGTTTACTTTTCCATGTCTAGTCAAAATGCTGGCTCAGGAGTAGGAAATAATGAGGTTTTCCAAATAACCTCAAATTCTCTGTCCTCCCTAAATAAAGGTGGGCAGCACCCATTGCTCGATTGGTTTGAATAACAGGTGAAAGAAAAATCACAATTACATTTTTTAGGCATGCTCCATGACTCAAATGTGCCCAGAGGCAGAGGTCAGCAGCCCCAAAATGAGCATTAGAAATTATCTCCTCACCTAACAGACAATTCAAATATAAAACATGCAGATGATGAGCTCTCAGTGTGGAGTGAAGTGATTTTCTGGAGACATTTACTAAAGAATGATTTGAAGAACACTTTCATGTGTGAGCAACATGCTGTTGGAAGGAATTATTTATGCAAGGCGGGATGTAAGACTGACATATTATTATTAAACAAAAAGTTGCCGTCAAAATAAATGTATTAAAGCCTCTTGAAATGCAAGAACAGCATGCACAGATCAGATGGGCCCATAAAACCCATTTATAAATCAGCAGCAAGGGATGAGTGGGGAATTATATCTTGTTCTAACAAATTGTGATCAATCCCTGAACGTGCAAGCACGACCTGCTGCAAGCCAGGAAGCTGGAATGAATTAGGGGAGCTGGAATAAAAAGCTTCTCTTTATCTCCCCACATTGTGGAGAAATGAATTAGGCATTGATAAGAACGGTCTTGAGAACCAAATAAATTCACATTGCATCTGTTTTGAGAGCGAAATGAACGTTGCTCCTTCCTCGAATGTCAATTTTTAAACAAAATGTTCAATTCTACACTGGAAAGATTTGTAAGACAGAGCTTGAGGTGACCTTACCCTTCCTGATCTATTGAACTGGATAAGAAAAAAAACCCATTTAAGTAATGTACAATTGCATTAGGAGGAGGTGTGGATAACTGAAATCCACAAGGGACAAGTGGCACAAACACAGCTGCAAAATAATTCCAAATAGACCCTTCAAAGCCTGGAATAAGCAGTAATCCATGATTTCTGCTGAGGGATACATGACTTACCACGACCCATGAGTGACTTTGGGGTTATTTGCAGCTGTTGAAGCCAAAGTACAATTAACTTACACTGGACTTTAGGTGATTCATTGTTTCTAATTAATTTAATTTTGTCAAAAAGGCTGGGCTATGATTTAAGCAGCTTTTTATACCTTCTTATATGAAATATCTTCCACTTGTCTTGACTTTCCTTTCTTGTTTTCTTTGTGTCATTGTGTATTGTAGACCCAGGGACTTTTGAATCCCAATAAAATGTGGTATCTCTAAGATGAAATCCTAATTTATATAGGAAAATAAAAACAACTGTGAGTGTTGATTAGCTGTATTTTAAGGTGAATGTTGTCAAACCCATGTCAGAAATGAGAAGATAGGTTGGATATTAGATGGAATATTGGGAAGGAATTGTTCTTTGTGAGGGTGAGGAGGGGCTGGGCTGGAATTCCCAGAGCAGCTGTGGCTGCCCCTGGATCCCTGGCAGTGCCCAAGGCCAGGCTGGACAGGGCTTGGAGCAGCCTGGGACAGTGGGAGGTGTCCCTGCCATGGATGGGGTGGCACTGGGTGAGCTTTAAGGTCTCTTCCAACCCAAACCCATTCTATGATTCTATGAAAATTCTGCCTTAACTACATTTGTTTAAGTTTAGATGATACTTCGATGTTTTTCCCAGTTATTTCTACATAGGAAGGCCGAAATTTTTAACAAATTCATGGTTTAAATAGCTGATGACTGACTCTTCAAGCACTTCCAGCTTCAGAGAAAAACACCAAGGGAGAGGGCAGCAGCTCTGCTGGCATTCTGCATTTCAGTCACATCCACAGCACCCTCTTCTCTTTGCCTGTTGAACAAGATCTTCTCTTCCTTCCCCATCCCAGCAGGATCCAGAGCCACAATGAGAGTTTCCAGGCACTGACACAGCAAACCCCAGCTCCTCAGCCTGGAGGTTTCATCTCTGCAGCAGCACAGAAAAGAGCAGCTATGTCTGCATTTATTTTTGTTTGCTCATCCCACCATCTTTTCATTCCAGACTTGTCACCACAACTTGTCACTTCCTTCCTTTCAGTTCCTTGGGACACGACAACTGACACATGGTAAATCATGGAAAACCTAAACACAGATATTGTCCTCTGGCTGCAGAGTATTCAAATTTCTGGAGCTCTCAAGATTTGATTTTTTGGGTTTTTTTTTGAGTTAAAGGTTGATTCTGAACTTAAAGATACATCCCAGGTGGATAAACATGATGTTTAAAATAAAAAAAAATAAATTTCATGATCATAAACCTCCATGCAGGAATGCCTAAAACTGCTCAGTGGTAATCTGGTCTTGTTTATAAAATACATTTATGAAAAGATGTGGCAAAAAAACCCCACCTCCTTAACAACAAATCACTCAAGAAACTTCAGCTAATGGTCACTCTTAATGATGGGAGTGTTAATTACAGGTTTGATAGATCCCAGAAATATTCTGTGAATGGTGCAGGAACAAACAGAGCTGTGTTCATGGAAATACAGACAATACATAAAAATAGAACCTTCTGCTACTGGAGAAATCCTCACTCTCCCATTTCCCCAGGAAAGGAACTTTACAAATCAACAGCCTCAGACCATCAAGATCTACCAAACATCATCCTTGTTACACTCCTTACTCTCCAAATGCAAAGTCAGTGTGTTTAATTATAAATATTTAGCCTATCAGACTGTTGCTCAACTAAATATTTGAAAAAAAATTTAAATATTCAGTTAAATCTGAACTTGTTGGTTTATTCCCTTTCCACTTCATGACAGAATGCATTTTATAATTATACCACAACTGTGATTTTCCTGTGCTTTCCCAGAACACCATTAGGAATTTATCCATGGGTATGACACAAGGATATTTTAATAAAAAAAATAATAAAAAAAAATCAAACTCCACCAGATTTACTCAGGGAAAAAAGGGGATTCTTCAGAGAGTTGGTAAGAAAGAACAAAAAATCTATACTTTTGACTTCCTATTGCTCAACTTTTCCCTCTTTTTTTTATGGAATACACACCCCAGACTTTTCTTTCTATACTCCAACTTCATGGTGAGGCTGAGCACAAAGGCCACAGCCCAGCACAAAAACTTGATCTGCCTGCAGTGGCTCTTTATTTGTGCCATGGGCAGGAATTTTTCCCTTTCATACATCATTCACTACCAACCTGACTGATCTCACAACATCAACTCCAAAAACAAAAAGAAAAAAAAAAATTGCCCAAGCATGAAGGAAAGAAAAAAAGAAAGGGGAAAAAAACATTCTGCCTCATGTTGTTGCTTTGAATATCAGCCATGCTGGCCCTAAATTTCATTTTTCTGATGAGGGAGCTCTGATGGGAAACCAAGGTAAGGAAAGGGTCATGGTTCTTCAAGCCTTACCTGAGCTTTTATTTCAGCCAGTGACTTTCAGCCTCAAACACCAATTTTCATGATTTCTCATAGGTGGTTCATTATTCTCCAAGGTTTTGGCTTGAGGAAGAAGGAGATGGATTTGTTTTGTGCCAGTTGAGCCTCTGTGTGATGTCATAATTCCTGCTCGTGCAGGAATCCACAAGTCCACTCCAGCCAGGGGCAGATGCATTCCCAAAAATCTCAGAGGCCTCAGGTTGGAGAAGCTGAAGAGGAGACACAGCTTTTGGTGAAGTTTGTGCTGGTGGCCATCTCATTTCCCACTCACACTCATCAAATTGTCTTTTAAAAGGAAACATCCTTACAGTGACTGCCCTGACCACCTTCTCTCATCCTTTCCATCCTTCACCCACCGATCCCTTCTCAGCAAACCACAAAAGACAGAAGGGAAAAAAACCCCAAACAGGGCACCAGCCTAAATATCAAAACCAAGATTTTTTTTTTCCCTCATGAATTGCTTTGCATGAAGAACCAACAGCACAAAGCTGCAGGTTTGGTGCACTACCCACAGTGTGCAGGATTCACAGCTCC
This sequence comes from Aegithalos caudatus, assembly GCA_013389925.1. Classification (NCBI taxonomy): domain Eukaryota; kingdom Metazoa; phylum Chordata; class Aves; order Passeriformes; family Aegithalidae; genus Aegithalos; species Aegithalos caudatus. Next base: position 157,606 of record WEIU01004448.1, read on the forward strand.
AACTGAAGGGATTCATCCTTTTCTCAGGGAATGCTGGGGTGTCCTGAGGTCTCAGGGAGGGAGGATGATGCTGACAAACTTGTTGGTCCAGTCCCCAGGTGGCTGAGCTTTTGGGAAAATGTAAATGTCAGCGAGGGGCAGCATCGTGCACCAGGAAAATACAGGGAAGAGCAGTGAGGAAATGGAGATTATTTCCTTGTTCATGTTGAAGAAGTGCTTCAAAATGAACTCATTAGAGGCTCTGAATTGTGCATGAACTGATCAAAGCTCTCTTGTACATTGAGCTGCTCTGCTGAGCAAAGGTCCAGAGTTAATCTCTCCTGCAAAGGGCTGATTCCCAGCTCCCTGACATGGCCATTCCCAGGGAAAGCTCTGCAGGGATGGCAAGCATCAAACCCCTTGGAAAACAGTTAAAAGCAAAGTCTCCTTTACCTCGCTGAGTGCTGCACAACAGCTCTGCTAATCCTTTACCAAAGCGAAATCTTTCGAAGCCAGATTATAAATTAGCAGAACACAGCAATTTATTGTCTTATTATCAAAAAGTAATGGCAGGAGGAAAAAAAAAATAATCAATTTGGAGAGGGCTCTTTTCTGTTTCTGACTCGCCAATTTTGCAAAACTGTAATTTCTCTTGTGGAAAATCTATTTTATTGTGAAAATATTACTGTATGTATTGGCTGCTTTTCCAGGAATTATATCCAGACTTTTGCATAAAAGGCTGTCATTTTGCAGAAGCAAGTCTCTAGTGGTGAATCAAACCTGATGTAACCTCTTCCTCTCCGTCCTTTAACACCTGAATGCTTTAATAAGTTAATTATTTAACATAATGATGTATTACAGTCCAGTCACTCCTTCAGAGAGAGTTTTTATCTAAACCCAAGGATTTTAAAACTTCTAAATACATAAATGAACAATCTGACCCACAAAAATCCCTACACTGCCCATAAATGTATAAACTTTTAATGCCACTCGAGTTTTCTTTCTAAGCACTTGTCTTTATTTCAGGGTTGCTTTTCTCTACAAAAGAGGAATGTGAAGTTCACTTGGAGAAAATCTCTCTCCTGGGGGTACTCTATAATGAATGACTTGGCTTCTCTCTGCAAGTGCTTGTACTATTTTGAGAAATGGAGATGTATTGGGGTGGTTACCAGCAGTTCCTTTTGTTGCAATTTCTGAAATGAGGCTTCTCATGTTTCAGGGAATAATTGATTTGTTTAAAAATAGCTTTCCTGTAGCTATACACCTCATTTTATTCTGGCATAATTTTCTTTTATTTTTTTTGTTGTTTTGTTCCTTTTTTCCTCCTCTCAGATGCTTAATTATCTTTTGTAATGGTACACAAAATCAAATTACCCAGCTGCTAGAGAGGTGGCTTCCTGGTATCCATCAGCACTCACAAAAGAAGAGAATGTTTTTATAATTTTGTCACAGACACTCCAGTCATCTTTGTTCTTCTCCATTATCTTATTATTAAAATTGTGCTTTCAACTAGAGTGATAAAACAATGCAAAACCTTAGTTTTGTACAACATAAAACATTAGCTCAGGATTAAAACTTTGTCTGCCTTACCTCCCTTTGTGATCAGGTCCTTCCCAGGAATCACTGCTGTAACGTAGATTAACATAAATAATATTGTTTGTATTCCTCTGAAGCACAGGAGGTCTTGGAGTGACTTGATAAAACCTCCAGACATCAAACCCATCATTTTGTGTCTTTGCTTCAAATCTTCAGGCTGATGTTGATGGATGTTGTACACACCAACGAGATTTTGGTGTCTCATATACATTTAATATCAATGCAAACAATGCATTCACAGCGTTCAGCACCTGCCACAGCTCTTCCCTTTAAATAAAAAAGCAAAAAAACACCCCCAAACACAACTTTAAAGAAACACAGGCCTTGTTTTTGCAGGTGTTTTGAGCAGGATACAGAAGTGGTTATAGAAACCCATCCTCCTCTCTGCTCATTCTTCTCCCTGTCCAGGGAGGGTTTTTTATCAGCAGCATCTGCTGGGGAGTTACCACAGGTTTCAAATGTGACAAACCCTGCAGGGATGTCACCAGCAGGGTCACAGCGTGGTGCTGTACCCCAGAAAGGACCCTTCTAAAGGAAACTGGGAATTTTCACAATGAGCACAGAGTGATTAAGGTTGGAAAAGAGCTCAAAGGCCATCGAGTCCAACCTGGATGTCCCCAAGTGCCACATCCTCGTGGCTTTGAGACACCTCCAGGGCTGGTGACTCCACCAGTGCCCTCTGCTCAACATTCCTTTCCATGTAGGCACTTTCCCTAATATCCAATCCTAACCTCCCCTGGCTATGTGTACATGATTTCATTCTCAGCAATCCTCACACATCCATAATTACCACACAGGGAAATCTCTACCACGGTGCTCGGCCTTTAAAACAAAACCCTGGAGCAGAACCTCCCCTGGTGAGCCAAATCCCAAAAATGAGCATGCAAATTGACACAGCCGTGCCCCAAACTCTTCAAATGAAAGCACAGTTGATGACTTAAATCCCCCCAGACTACCAGAGGCAGATTTTGGGTAATATTCCTGACATCAGCTCTATTGTTTCTCCCTATAATGCACTGACCTAGATCTGTTGGTGAAATTTTTCAGCTCCTAATACTGCTAATATTGCTTTTAGACAGCACTTTTGGGGCCCTTTTGAGACAAGTTCTTCAAAGCTTGGGCTTAATCCACTCTTTATTTGCTTCTGTAAAGTGATTACTTCTTCAGGGGCTGGCTGGAAATACATCAAGGGAATGAGCATTCCATTCCCTAACACCCCTGCTCCGCTTCCCAAGCGTTTGCTGGGATATCAGCACCTCGGGTTTGACTGATGGGGACATAAAACAAGAGGAGAGGTGAGCAGAAGTGCTCCACAGGGTGGATGTGTTGACACTGTGACATTTTTCCAGCAAAGTCCCGGGATGTGACAGGTGCTCAGGGGCTGATGGCCCGTGACGGGCGGGCTGGAGGTCACTGCAGCCACTGCTGAGATGTCATCTTGTGTCATTTTGTTGTTTTGGTTCCAGATGAAAAATCTCCCTCTGTGTGGAGCCCTGCTGCAAGGAGGGGCTGGGGAAAAGCCACGTCCCAGTTGGTCTCCCAGTGTTCCTTCCACAGCACAGAGGATTTAAAAAAAAAAAAAGAGGGAGATCTGAATCTGTCAGGCTGCAGTTAATGGGGAATTTCTTTTGTGTCCACTGGTCCTGCTAATTCCATAAAAACTGTGCCTGTAGGATGGTTTCAAGAAATACTTCTTTAAATAGCTACAAGAAACAAGAAGTCTCTGTTGTCATGGAGAAGTGGCTGCTCCCAGGGCAAAGCCTGGCTGCCAACCTGACCACAGCTCTGTCATTTCACACAGCAGATCCAGGATAATAAAGCAAAGAGTGGAGGGAGGGAAAGGAAAAAATCTAATTAATTTCAGGGCTGTTGAAAGCCAAAAATATGAATAAAACAATGAATTAACTCCTGGATGTTAAATTTTATAAATATCTGTGTCTCAGTCCAAAGCAATGGAGAATCATGGAATGATTTGGGTTGGAAGGGACCTTAAAAATCATCCAGTGCCACCCCTGCCACGGCAGGGACACCTTCCACTGTCCCAGGCTGCTTCAATCCCAACCCAACCTGACCTTGGGCACTTCCAGAGATCCAGAGGCAGCCACAGCTTCTCTGGGAATCTGTGCCAGGGCCTCAGAACAGCAAAAAGCAGAGCTTTATAAAAAGCAGTTTTAAAGCTGGGCAAACTTTTGAACCCATTTATCAAAGTTCTTGTAGTTCCCGTCCCAAGGTGAGACAATAATAAATAGATAAAAAAGTTAATTGCCTTCCCAAGCCCTTTTAAGGAAAAAAACCTTCAAAATTATAGAGAATTTTTAAAGGAAAAGTTGGCATTGGGCAATCACTCTTGCAAAACCATTCTAATGAATCATTCCAGCCTCCCATTCTTCACAGGAAGAGGGAATATCCACTAAAGAGCCAAGACATTCATTTTAATAAATGAAAATACCACATCCACAGGGTAAATATATTTTAGGATAAAAACAGGGGACAAACCTGCAGGGGAGCTGACAGCAGCTTTGAGGGGACAGGGATGTGGGCAGGGTGGCTGGGGCTCACCCCACCTGGAAGGCAGAGCTCTCAAGGGGGATATTTAGAGAAAAAAATCCCAGAGGAAACGTGCCCAGTTGAACAAACTCTCTGCTCTTGCCCTCTCTGGCTCCAGTTTTGGTTGGCTCTGATTATGAAATTATAATTTTAATCCCACGCAGAAGCACTGCCTAATCTGGCAATTACAAAACATAACCCAAACATTTTCCACTTCCAATTTGACCAGAAAGAATTTAAAATTCTGTGAGAAATTATTTTCACTTCCACAGGCCTCAGTTTGGGACAGCATCACATTTATCCCTAAAATGCCATATTCCCTTTCCATATCTTCTGCTGAGTATAACAAAAAAAGACCAAGGAGAAGGAAATTCTAATTGAAAATCCAGCACTGTTGGTTATTTTTCATGTATTTCCTCTATTTCATATTTTTGGCAGCAAAGCCAAATAAACTATTATTTAAAATTAAATGACATACTTTATTTTGGGGTAATTTGGGGCAGTTTTATCAGCAGGGAAAACAGCTTGAACACACCCCCCGAATGATGACAGGAAGGGGGAAAAGAAGGATTTTTGCTCCTGCAGAATCCCTCAGGAGGGATGGGGAGCTTCCATCTCAATTAAACTGCATTCCCACCCCCTTCTGTCTTCACCAGGGAGTTTCACAGTGGGAAACTCGGAAGTTTTCCACACCAGACACTGAGGGGACAGAAGTGATGGATGGGCTGGATGAGCCCTGGATTTATTTTCTTTTGGAAGGAAGGAGCACTTGCTGCTGCTCCAGCTTTCTCTCTCTCTCTCTCTCTCTCCAAAACATTTTGTTCCTCACCAAAGCCCTTGGGGGACTGGAGGCAACATCAATCAAAGCCAGACAATCCTACAACATCCAGAGCCTGGTCAAAACTGATGGAGAAAAGCAGATTTTTGTCTTTGCTAACGTGACAAACGCTGCAGTGGTTCAGTGCAAAGCCCTTCACCCCCAGAGCTGTGTGTGCCTCGAGTGCCCAGTCACTGCTCTGGTTCCTGAAAATCCCTTTGGGTTTGAAATCTGAGCATTTGAGACCTGAACAATTCCACATCCCGGCCAGAAGATGAGGTTGGCTCCACAGAGAGCTTCCATGCTGGGAGCAAATCTGGTGGAAATAAAACAAGCTCTAAGCAGAGGAGACTTTGTGCTAACAGCAACTTTTTAATCTAAAAATGAAGTTAAAAAATCTGTGATAATTACCCGGGACTTGCCACGCTGTGCCTGCATGTTCCTTTCCATCTCTCCCAGCTGGATGTGGGTTTTCTCGTGGATCATGTCATTCCTAACCCCACAAAACCACAGAGAATCTAAAACTTCCTTACAGAAGTGGTGACTTCTCTGAGCCCTGTCACAAGTTCTGTGCAGCCAGAAGAAGGCAAAGTGCTCACAACATGAGGTAATCCATGCAAGGATGCACTACCTGATGAACAAAAGCAGAGATCTTCTATTAATGTCTACTTTTGACAATAAAGTTAAGCCTAAAGAATAACATTTTAGATGGCTTTGGTTAACAAGGCTGAAGCCCTTCCCGTGCCACATCAAAAACCCCAAGGTGCAATTTTTATTGAATATATCAGCCCCATAACAAATCCTAAACCCCATTGCCAGCAGATACCCATGCACAGCAAATCCAACCCCGTGTCTGGGATAGGCTGAGCCAGAAAAGTGGGGGCTTTTATAGGATCAATGACTGTTCTGAAAGAGACAACACGCTGCTGAAAAGAGATGGAGTTTTCCCTGAAGAATTCCTGTTCAATTTAAAATGGATTAGAGAGCACTCCAGGTGTAAGTGCTGGACTTTGGGTGGCAATGATATTTCAGCTTTGTATACAAAATATTCCATTCCATCTCCCCGTGTTTGTAAAGGCTCCAGCACAGCCTCTGCTATCCACACTGTTATTAAAGCTGCTTCTTGTCATACAATAAAGAGTGGAAATGCTCTTTTGGAATAATCCTTCATGTGCTCCTTGCTCCTTCAAAGTGCAGACAGAAGCAGGGACAGACAAGAGCTCCAGGAAACACAAGGGATACGGCTGCAGTGGGTATCTACCAAAAATTAGTGCAAGAATTGCACTCAGTGAGTTACTTGGACTCTCAAAGAGGCCAAACTCCTGTTGCAGATTCCTGATAATTTGTGAGGCTGTGATTTTGTTTTCCTTCACGTAATCACGTGTATTCACACGTTCGGCCATTTCTTACAAAAATTTTCTTTGACTGAATGTGGAAAAAAGAGATATCCCAACAGATATCCCAATGGATATGCCAATGGGCATCACAGTGGGCATCCCAGTAGAGATCCCAATGGAGATCCCAATGGGCATTCCAGTAGAGATCCCAATGGGCATCCCAGTAGAGATCCCAATGGACATCCCAGTAGAGATCCCAATGGACATCCCAATGGACATCCCAGTAGAGATCTCAATGGGCATCCCAGTAGAGATCTCAATGGAGATCCCACTGGGCATCCCCAATGGGCATCCCAGTAGAGATCCCAATGGAGATCCAGATTTCCTCAGTCCCCACCACAGCAGGTTCTGTCCCAGAGCAAATCTTGTCAATCCTCCCAGAGAGAGCACTACTGGCTTTGCCATCTAATGCATGTGGATCCTTAATTCATGGAATCCTGGAATGGTTTGGGTTGGAAGGGATCTTAAATCCCATCCCATTCCACCCCTGCCATGTGCAGGGACAATTTCCACTGTCCCAGGCTGCTCCAAGCCCTGTCCAGCCTGGCCTTGGGCACTGCCAGGGATGCAGAGGCAGCCACAGCTTCTCTGTGAATTCTATTCCAGGGCCTCCCCACCCTGGGAACAATTCCTTCCCAAATTCATTATCTTTTTCATCACCCTATTAATTAAAATGTAGAAACTGAGCTTAAACCAAGTTTTGGTCCATCGCCCACGAGTCTTGATTTATGTTTATTGAGTTTTAGAAAGCACCAACTCTTCAGTAGGTCTCCATCAAATAAAATCAAATTCCTGATACTTTATTGCTGCCTAACTGTCAAAAAGAAAAAGAACAAAAGTTTAAAAAAGCAAGTGAGGAAGATAAATGGAAAAGTAAATGATACGCTGAAAAATAGGACAGTAAGGTTTAGTTTTATTTTAAATTATCAAACTGGGATTGAGAAGATGGAGTGCACATATTTTAATGGCTTTTGACTGACAGTTTCCAGGTGGGGAAGCTCTAAGCACCTTAAGAAATAAATCAATGATTCAGTCATTGACTGCAGCAGCCAAGACATCCCTTTAGTGGAGAAAATTTTATGTTAAGTTCTAAAAAAAAAATCACAGAGCAAAAGGAAAAATATCATTCTTCCAGAAGATTTGTTTCAAGCATCCTTCATCTTTTCTGCCCTGGGGCAAACCCATTTTTCTCCTGAGATGTTGCAGTGCTCAAGCCTAAAGAACTTCCCAGGAATGCTCAGATGTTGGGAATTTCTGGGGTTTGGCTGGAAAAGGTTTGGTGCATGATGGTAACTGGACATCTGTTGACTGTCTTGGTGGGTGTTTGTGGGGAATTTTATTTAATAAAATGAGAAATCAAATACCAGAATTGCTGTCTTTGATTGCTCCTTTTCCCCCTTTTCAATTTTTATAACTGGAATTAAGAACATTTTTACTTCCTCCATTAAACAGTTTATGGCCACTCATCCATTTCTCATCTGTGTTTTCACAGAATCTGATATGCTGGAAAGGGCCCAGTAAAGTAATTTATTATATTTAGACACTTAACAGTAACTGAAACAAAATTTTCCAAGGAAAGAGGGAACGTGGATGTCATAAATACTAAAATACAGGTAAGAAAGATGTTAAAAAGTGTATTTGTTGAGAAAAAAAAAAATCACTCCTTCTAAGCACAAATATCACCATTAGCATGGAAATCACAACCACCAGCATTAAATAATGTCCCCAGTCAATATATTGTACATCCCTTGTGTCTTGCACACAACAATCTAAAATCCTGACAGCTCCAATCTTTGATTTAATTTGTTCCTGACCTTTCTGACAACACTGCCTGTTATTTCCTATATTTGTTCCATGACTATGACCACAACATTGTCCTGAAAAAATTGCTTTCTACCCTCTTGGAAGTGTGAATATTGAATTGAAACAAAACTCTTCCAAGGGGTTTCCCTAGCAATGATTAGGCTACATTTTCTAGTTACATATTTCTGCATTCAGCTCCAAAATGGGATTTTCACTGGAAAAAAAAAAGAAGAATTCTTACAGGTGGATCCTTGCAGTCCAAGCTTCCCCAAATCCTCCCTCTGCTGGCACCGTGAGCTCACCCCAGTCCCAACCCTCCTCCCCAGGGGGAACACAACTCACACTTCCCACAGATCTGAGAGCTTTCAGTTATATTTCATTTTCATGCTTAAGTCCTCAGTAATCTCCTTATTCCATCTCAGCACATCCCACCTGTAACCTCATTTCCCTGGCTCCAAAAATTGCTGAGGTCTCAAACTCCAGCGTCCGCAACCGCTCCAAGCTCCAGCCCCATTTCCTCGTCATTTTGAAGCTCACAGTTTTATCTTTGGAATGATGCCAAACTTCAGCCAGAACATGCATTTCTTGCCACTCCTCAGTGGTAAGAAACTTCCCCAGCTTTTCCCAACCATACTTTTTAAATCTGGCTTTTTTTTAAAAAAATCGCTTTTTATTTCAAACACAGCAAGAAAACAGAATTGAAGGAACTTAAATGACCCCGTCCATGGCTGAAGGGGTGAACCACATTATAATAATAAAAAAAAATCTTTAAATTGCAAACATTTCTCTCTCTTAATGACTTATTTGGGGCTGATTCTGTTATAATGGCAGAATTTTAAGAGCAGTGACTGCAGAGATAGACCAGGAAAAAAAAAATCTTCCAAGCCCGTGTCATGTTTTAACATCTATTGTGCTTATATTAAATGTAATAATTCTTATCAGACAAGTCATGGGTCAACCCTCATCCAAAGGGGTGCTGCCCTTCCTATTTCCATCAGTTTTGTTCAGGGAACAAAAGGTTTGGTTCCAGATAACCCTCACTGGCTGCTCCTCTCTTCAATAATGGTCTTTTCCCTGGTCAGCTTTAATTAAAGTCTTCTATGGACACAAAAGAAGGGTCAGGATTGACTTAAGAAAGCAGAAATATTCACCTGAAAGGGACTCGAGAAAGAAAAATGCATTAAAAAGTTGGGTACGAAACATGAAATGGACTTTGTCACTCCTTTCATTCTTCTTCATTCTCCTGAAAGCATTTTATAGAAGTTGATTTTTTTCCACCTTCTTCAGAAGAGGATTTCACTGAAGGGTCTGATCCACAGACATTAATGGAAAACTAAACTATTTTCAGTCTTCCTGATTTCTGCAACTGGGCTTTGTAACTTTTTAAAAAAGACATTTCAGGAAGAAATTAAAAAAAAAAAATCAAAAAAAACAGAAAACCCCAAAAACATTAAACAAGTGAAAGTTTTCAGAAGTCTTTTCTACTGAACTTGTTCAAATAATAAATAAATGATACAGAGAAATGGATTTTTTTTTCAACTTTTTCTTATCCCCCATTACATGTTTAGGGCTTTTTTTGACTGATTATTTACTGTGGAGAGTGGGATGAAATGGTTCAGCTTTTCTCTTCTCTTTAAACCATCTTCTCCCTACTCCAGATAAATGTTTGCTCCACCAAGACATCCAGAAATCTCCAGGATATTGGTTGGCATTAGTGGGATCTCCATTAAAGAAACTTTGTGGAGGATAAGGACGCAGAGCAACAAATCCATGGATTTAGAAAAGAAAATTAAACAATTTGGAAAGGATTACCACGATGGACCAGCTGATGAAAAGCCCAGCACAGCTCTGAAAAGTAAAAACACGCCTGATTTACATTTATATTGTGTTTTTTCTTTGCAATTGTTTTTGTATGCCTCCTCATCCATTCCAGGGCTGTGTTTTATTACTCTCTATAAAGAAACAATAAAATATGGGAGGTTTATATTAAAAAAAGGGCAAGAAATACGTAGGGTCCGGCAACAAAATCTGTTTGCCTGAAGTGGTGGGGAAAATAAATAAAATTTTAAAACTGAAAATCTCAGGTAGCTTCAAAATCTCGCCAAGTCCTTGCCTAGACTGGGATTGTAGGAAAACAACACTAAATTCCAACAGAGTGGGACAAAAGCAGGGTTTATTTTTAAAGAACTCTCCTGGTTCATTGGGATGGACCCTACAATCCAAGGGACACACTGGAGGCACTGCCCAGGCAGGAATGAGTTAATATAATTTAATTTAATATTAACAGATTGTTAATTTCACACACACAAAAAAAAAGACATTTCTTGATTTTGGTACCATGAAATATTCCCAAAACGTCTCCTTCTCCCTGCTATCCCTCACCACCATGTCTGGGACATGCTGGATGCCCAGGTGCCAGCAATGGGACATTTCCTGCTGGAATTAATCATGGATGGGATTAAATCTGCCTCAGAGGAAGCAAGGAAAACTCTCTCACAGGAAACCAAATTTTGGGGTCTTTTTTAAATCATCCACCTCTTCCCATCATGGCAACATCTGTGCTAACACCACTCCTACTGCTGAGCAAAGGATGACTGGAAAGAAACCTTCTATGTTTAAATTTAATATTTCACAGCTTGTTTTCAAGGTGGAAAGCATCATCTACAAGATGGAGCAAAAATCAGCTTTTCAGGCTTGATTTCTTCTGTCACACTTAAGGGCTTTGCTGGTGTTAAGTATCACAAGGGCTTTAAAAACCCCTGGTTTCTGCTGCCAACACCACATTAAGTGTTCAACCAAGCTGGAATTTACTGCTTTGGAACTTATGGCTATAAAAATAGGAGGGTGAAAAGGGCTTCTAATGTTTAGGAAAAGCTGTTTTATGTCATAACACGGAGAAATATATACAGGCCAAAATTCCTGGAGGACCAAAAAAAGCCCAAATGTTTATGGGACCTCTGTGACTTAGTTATATATGCAAAATATCTTTTGTTTCTTAAAGAAGAATAAAATTAAGCCTTCAAACTTGTGGTAAGGACACTGAGTTTTGTTGTTTTGTCACTAAAAGAAGGCAACCTAGGACTTCTGCAATGTTTATAAAACCCAGTTCTACTCTGGGTCAAGGGGTTTTATTTACAATTTTCTGTACCAGTCTGAACTAAAAGATAAAGGAGCAGGTTGGGCTTGGAGCAATCTGGGATAGTGGAAGTTGTCCCTGCCTGTGACTGGGAGTGGGGAGAGCTTTAAGGTCCTGTCCAACCCAAACCTTCTGTGACTCAAAGCTTGGCCAAAACTCAGCCTTACCAGCACTTCCTAAAGGAATCTTACAGGAGACACAGCATTTCCTTGGGAAATTCCACTACAGCAGAGCTCAGCTCACAGAACTGCAGGTGAATCCAAGCAAAGCTTGACCCATCAGGGATTTGTTTCAGGATCACATCAGTGGGTTGATGTGAGGCTCCCAACGATTAATCTCTGATAATGACAGATTTGGTATTGATGCTGCAGAAGTATTTGAGGGAGGGCTTTGCCAGGGGCTGCACGGACAGGCTGGGAAATGCAAATGGATCTTGGAATGTAATTATTGCACTTTGGAGCCCCTCACACGCTGCATTGTTCACAAATGAGCTGCAGTGCCACAACTTTTAATGACCTCTTCACTTGCGTGGGAATAATTTCTGCAGCAGCCCTTTTTAGTTGCTGTAATTAAAGTAATTTAAAAGTTTTAACTAGAAAGTGCACTCAAGGCACAGGAACTGATAAAGGGAAATGTGGCTTCAAGAGCTCTTTTTTCCCCACCCCGTGCAGAGCTCCCACTGTGTCAGAAAATTACAGAATGTCCATCTTTCTGTTTGGCTCCACAACAAAGGGTTTCCACCTACTCACTCTGTGCTTTTCATATTTTTAGTTTTGAATCTGGATGCTTTAATGGGGGAAGAAATGAAATCTATTGCTATGACCATGTGCCAGCATTAAATGGGAACAGAGGACTGGAAGAAAGTTTGGAGCAGAAGGAAGCCAAGAAGCCATAGAGGGTCCTTCCCCTGCTTCAAAACCTGCAGCTTTTTTTTGTGTTCCAATGTTATTTTTTTCCTTTTGAGTCATATGCATCTCTAATTAGTTTTTAATGCTGTGTTTGTTAACAGCCCATTCCTGCTGTTAATTTGGATATTTGATTGTTTTCCATATAAAGATTATTCCAAGATTCCATGGACGAGCTTCACTGTAATTTTTGTTTGATTAGGCCATGGAAAACATGGCAAGAGCTAAGTTTTAAAGATACTGAAGCAAAGAAAAAAGAGTCAGGAATGATTCTCAAAGTCTAATTCTTTACACACCCTGTGGGAATGAGATATTCCTGAATCCTGGCATTGGTACAGAAATCACACACCATAAATAGCCTGACAGAACTGCCCCAAAGAGCTAAATTTTGGGTTTATTTGTGATGTTCCCTGTGGTAACTGACCACCCTCCAAATGATGTTGATCAATTCCAAGCACAAACCACTCTGAAATACTTTAAAGGCGTGAATTTAGCTTAATAAACAAGCAAAACACCAATATCCTAAAGGAGTTCTAGCACTGGGTATGACTATTGAAAAATAGAAATTCAAACCCTTAATAAAATATTTACCCATATAAATCACAATGAAATAATAAATTCATGACATTCTACTGCAGCCTACCTAAAACCCAGGGATGGTTATTGTTCCCAAGGAGAGCAGGAGGTGAGGCTGGGCTGACTTTTTGGCTTTTCAATGTGTGTCTGTGAATAATCCCCCCAGTTTCAGCGTTCTGCAGGTGCAGAGACACTGCAGAGCATCGTTTTTAATAAAACATTCCATTGTAAATCAAGAAACACTCATATACACACCATAAACGGGGGGGAAAAAAAGAAGAATAACATTTCAAAAGCCAAAGAGGCCATAAAAACTGGGTTTTACTGCAGGTGGTTGACCCTGGTTCAAGTTTAATTCACTCCAGAATGGAACTTCTTTGGGAAGCAGCGTTCTCCCTGTTCTGTCTGGGCCTTTGCAATTCAGGGCTTGTTCTGCACTTTAAATAACAATTGCACTGCCTCTCCATATAGACAATTAAAGTGCATTCATTAGGAGATTACTGCCCTATTAAAGCCATCAACCTCTGGCTGATAAATAATCAGTCTAACTACTTGCATTCGCCTCATGGTTATAATTAAATGAGTTTGCAGTTGGTGGTGACCATTAAATAAAGTTAATGATGATATTCTTTCATTGGTTTGAGGCAATAACATATAACAAACATCAGGCAAGAGGGTGTTTGGCCCTGTAATCAGAATTTGGGTATTTTTACTTCTGATTTTAAAAATTTTGGCACTAAGATTTAGCCTAGGTTGGCAGAGATAGAACAGGCAGAGACTCCTAGGATGTTTTGGGTTTAAAGGGAGCTTAAAGATCACCTCAAGCCAGCCCCTGCCAGGGTCAGGGACACCTTCCACTGTCCACTTTTTAAATTTGAAAGTACCAGACAATTTAGCAATCAACAAAAATTACTGTGCTGACAAAAAAAAAAGCTGCTGTATTGATGCACAGTCTGTCCTCTAAATCACCTCCAAGAAAATGATGTAATGGGGAGAGAGCTCCTTGTTTTCATGTTGGTTTGAATTTCTAGTTTTTGTTTAAAAATAAATTTAAAAAATTCAAGTTAACCTCATGGTTGGGGTTCCATTCCAGCTGGAGCACAGCCCCACATCCCATAATAACTCAGTATTTTACTCCACTTGTTGTCTGTGGACTTTTTGTCACATCCAGGGAACACCTCCCTGTGCACCTCCCACATTAACAACTCACTTTTTCCCTTAAACACCTGTTAACTAAAACCTATCAAAAGAAAGCAGAAAACCTGCATGAAGAAACCTGCATGCAGAAATATGGGTTGGTCTGCCAAAAAAAAAAGCCAGCCTCAAAAACCTATTTCTTTTTGATTAAATAGTTTCTTCAAGCTGAACAAAAAGTGTTTTTTTTTTTTTTTTTTTTTTGAGAGAGATATTTCTGTGTTGGGTAATTCTGCCTTTTGATTTTCAATAATATTGATTGAGCCACAGCACAGAAGAAGGCTCTGAAAGCTTTTAATTGCTCCCATTCCCATTCCATGGATTAAACTGTCTGTCCCACCAGACTCAAATATCTTCAGTATTTCAGGGCACAGTTTATGAGATTTCTCATATTTATTGCTCCAATTACCTCAGCCAGTAAACAGAGGTGGTGCAGAACTCTGAAACTCAAAATTTAAGAAGTCATGGAATTATTTAGGCTGGAAAAGACCTTTAAGATCAGGAAGTCCCAGCACAAATGGTGTCCCCAAGGACTACATCCAAATATTTTTAAAAGTCCTCCAGGGATGGTGACTCCACCCCTGCCCTGGGCAGTCTGTTCCAAGATTTAACAACATTTTCAGGGAAGAAATTTTTCCTAGTACATCCTCAATATCAGTAATTTCACCTCTTTCCAAGGCTGTGATCCCTATTTTTAAAGCTGTTCCTCTGTAATCAACTACAGAGATATTTTAGGGGGAAAAACCACAGAAGTTTTGATAAGAGCCATCACATGAATCAACATCCAAGCAAAGGAAAACCCAGACCATCAATATTTACAGTTCCTGAAAGGCCACTGTCAGGTTTTAATTTGGGAATTTGATGCATTTTGGAGGAAATAATAAGCAAGGGAGAGCAGCAATAAAGAAAAAAAGTTAAAGTGCTTGGAGAGATTAATTCTCAAAGCAAGACAGTGAAGTGGCTGCAACATGAAATTAAAGTGGTAGCAAATCTCTCTGAAATTAGAAAGGAGCCTGGTGGACAGATGGATTGGTCAATCATTTGATAGGAATCAGTTTAGAACAAGATGAAACAGAAAAGAAGAAAAGGAAAGGGATGTTTTGTGTCTGGAAGAGCAGGTTTAGGGACAGGGAGGTACCAGCTGACTTGGGTGTTAATTTGGTGGCAGTTGTTTCACCAGAGTGACACAGGCACAGAAAAGAGATGAAAAAAGAGCTTCAAAAGGCAGGAGAAGAGGTGAAATTCTGAAGATGCAGGAGAAATCAATGTCCTGCTCCATGAGGAGCCATTTAAAAGGCAAACAGGATGCCAGGAAAATCAAATGCTGGAAGAGTTGATGCAGAGACAGGGGAACCAACAGAAAAATGGGAAGCAAAGGGAGTGATTTCTTTTTTTTTTCCTTGGACAAGCCAAAGCAAAGAGAGCTCATCTGCAATTAATAGCAGTTGTGTTCCTTCCAGCTGTGCCAGATGTGAAATTCCCCAGGGGTGCAGCCACAGTTCACACAAACCACCACCACTTGGCTCATTTAGGATCAGCTGAGGATTTGGGACTGGGAAATTTGCAGGCAGTGCCTTGCTGCAGGTTTGGGGTTGGGTATTTTAGTACCAAGTGTTGACATTTCCAAAATCCATATTCCAATTTTATTGCTTTATCAACATACACATTAACAAGCAGTAATTGATTCACTATCAATTTTGATGCACTTTTCAAGTAATTGATCCACTAATCTGTTTTCTTAATATATTATTTTTAAATAATGACCTGATTTTCATTCCCCAAAGACAAAATACCAAAGCCACCACTCCACTTTCACTGCTCTTAATTTCAAAGCAAAATTTCTTTGCCATATCACCTAAATATATCCATCATTTCTCAGCAAGCCTCCCTGATCCCTTGCCAATAACACCTCCAATTTCATTTTGTACAGCCTTCCCAGAAACTCCTGATGTTTAAAATCCCCAATCACTTTTCTCATTCAGCCATGTCTCCCTTATTCCAATAATTTCATACTTATGCTAAAACATCTGTAACTCCCATTCAGCAATCTCATTATATAAGATATGCAGCTTTTCTCTCTTAGAAAAAAGAGCTTTACATCCTTTGATTTACATCCTTTCCAGAAGTATTTTCCTCTGTACACTGAACATAAATTACCTTGGGATTTAGACAGCAACACCCAAATCTCTTTCTACCCTCATTACTTCAGCTGACAAAAGATGGGGAGTAATTTTTCAGTTTAGAATGCAGCTGACTTTCCCCCTGAGCTTGTGAAAGGCAGGCCCTTCACAAACATTATTCTGATTTTTCAGTTTGGTTCTTTTCCTGGATCTTTTTTTTCCCCCCTGAAAACACTCCCTGCCCATGGCTGGAGGAACATCTACAGCATCTCCTTGGTGCTTCCATGCAGGAATATTTTTGATAACAATCTCAAGTTCTCTTGTGCTGAGCTGAAATTGGAGAAAACTCCCAGGAACCTGAGAGTATTTCCTAGCTTCTGACAGGAATTTCCAGCCACACTCCCTAAAAGCACTGCTGAGCACATCCTTTCACCCTGTCACCCAATGACATGAGGTTTTACAGATTTAATAAACATCTTATTTTCCATCTGGCTACTTTTCAACATTATAACAAATTCAATTAAAAATAAAAGCTTTCAAACATGTTTTAAGACATTATTAGTAAACAACCTTACCTAGTGCAGGGTTTCAGCTGAAAAACCTTGAGAGGAGATATCACAGATGTACATTCTTGTTTGGTTTGTTTCCACTGGATTTATTTCCCTTTTCTCTACAGCTCTGAAAGGGCTGGAAAGGAACCTCAAATACTCATTCACTGAAATAAAAAAAGTCTAAAGTTATCCACTTAAAAATAGAAACCCCAGGCTAACAGCATCCCTTTTTATGCCTTCCTTGGTCACTCCCTCCTAAACTTTTGGTGATGCTCAAGCCCCTTTTCCCCAGGTGAACCAACCCAGAGGGATTTTCTTGATTGCAGATCAGTGCCAATCTGTGAGGCAGGCTCTTACTCACAGGAGCAGAGATTTATGTTGTGAGTAACCCAAGAGCCCTGCAGGTAACAGGGCAATTTTGGAGAATTCACCTCCTGTTGGGTGCACAGGATTTCTCACCTTCCCAACATCATGTTTAATGTCCATGGAGAAAATACAAAAACTATATAATAGGCAAACTTCCCCCCCC
>WEIU01004448.1:174774-213335 GCA_013389925.1 Aegithalos caudatus
AATTTCAAGTGTGGAGAAGGTGAAGTCACTAATTTGGAAGATACAGCAGGATTTAAATAAGGAAACTGTGGCAGGTAACTTGTCAGGAATGGGGAGTTCACACATAATGGATTAGATACTACATTGAATTTTAAAATCATATCAAGGATACTGTCATCCAATGTGTCACTGTAGAGTCAAGGCTAAAAATAACATTGGTTTAAAGAAATGCAGTAATTATATTCATTTCTTTAATAGTCCCAGTAATAATTATGTCATTATAAAAGTTATCAATTTTATCCTTCTGGATTAAAACTCTCCCTGTGCTTTTGAAGATGATGGTGTCAGAAGCACCAAAAATTGGTTTAAGTGCACGCAAGGAAAACACTTCCAGCAGCAGTAATGGGAAAAACTGATCAAAATTAGGTACAAACACAATCAAAAATCCCCATTTCTGATAAAGGACTCTGCTCCAACGTGGAAAATGGAACACTCCAATGCTGTTTAAAAGCATGGAATGAAAATACTCTACAAGGATTTCTCTGGCCTTGCTGACCCTTCTCAAATCATTTGGACACCTAAAAATTCCCTGCTGTTGCTGTGTCGTGACATGGCCACGATGTCCTTCCTCCCCTCTGGGCATCTGCTGTGGGTTTTCTGTCCCACACAACAGCAGAGCTTTTGGAGAGCATTTTCTGACCTGGATGATGTTTGACCATAAAAAGAGGAGATTCTGTGGACTTTACAGGGGCTCAGTGAATAACCCCGAATTGCTGCAAATACTGAGCACATCACGACTCTGTGTGCAAGCTGGCCCTGAATCCTTTTTTCCCGTTAGGGATCCCCCAGAATTGGGATGGCACCACAGGAAAACCAGCTGAAAAGAGCCACAAAGATGTCCAGTGTTTGTTTCAACACCCAGGGAAAGCAGAACCCTTCAAAGGAACGCTGGAGGATTTCAAATGAGTGGTCAAAATGCTGGAAGTGTTTGAAGAGAGAACTGAGCAAACATTGACTCTTCTGTGAGCTAACACCAAAATCCTGCTGGGGTTTGGAGCTGCCTCTTTAGAGCCAGGCAAAAATGATTCCTGTAACACATAAGGCACAAGGGCTTTTTGTTCATTTGGGTTTCTCCTTCTCACCTAATTTTTGACACAATAATAAAATGCAGAGATGCCAACAGAGACTGTGCTTCCTGACTTAGAGTAGATTGAAATGGTTCAAAAGTCTTGTTTGCTTGTGGCTTTTGCAGAAAATTGAAGTGCTCACAGCAAAAATAAACCTCAATAGATTTTGTGACTATTATGGTAGGCTTTTTTCTTTGCTGATCATACAGCTAATCAAATTGTTCTCATACTACCAGAAACTTTTTATTTTCTGTGATGTGATTGAATGAATTCATTGCTCAGTTTTTATAGACAAATTCCAGAGAGATTTTTCCATCCTGAGCAAGTTTGGCTTGAGTGGATGGAGAATTTTACCTAAAAAACTCCTACAGAACTCCTCAGGATCACAGCAGACTTCTGTGGGATGAAGTTAGGATCAATTAGACTCATCCCTCAGCAAGCACTACTATTCATTCCAGTCAGGACAGAAAGTTTTGTTTTCCAAGGCCACCCCACATCCAATCTCAACTCATCCCTCTGAGAGCAGTGAAGGACACACACAGGGGACAGGGATTGCAGGAAATAAATATGTGTAATAAATATATGTTAAATAAATATATTTTTAAAAATTTATATAAATAAATATAAAAATAATATGTAATAAATATGTTAAATAAATACAAACCACTACAATATGGAAGCTTCCAGTGGCTGTCCTGAGTCTCAGTGCTTCATCTTTCACCCTCACTGCTCCCACATCTATCAGCTTGTTCATGCAAATCCTGTGGAAAACCTGGATGAAAGAGGACGAAATCTAAAGTGCTCCCCAGCAAGCAGGCTTGTCAAAGACAGCCAGCACCTAAAAACTGAAATTTAATTGTTGGAGTGCGCTTTTTGTGCCCATGATTTTAAACACTTGGGATTTTGTCACTACGTGCCCTGATTGGCTTCTTGGAGGGCTTCAGAAAATTCCATTTTATTGCCACATATTTGAAAAAGATTAAATAGCCTTGAACACCCTGCTATAAAACAAAGAGCTCTGGATATTTCCCGGGGCTATTTTGAAGGGGTTGGTTAAGAACCATAATGCAGGGATTTTGTTCTTTGCTGAAACATCATCCATCTAGCTGGAAAAAGGAAGGGAACTTGGCATTTCTTGCCTGGTGGTCATTGAAACTGGCTCTCAGGATACCTGTGCCATTGGCTTTATTGTCATGGAGCTGCTGACAGGGCAGGAAAAACCCCATTCTGCAGGATTTAGCAAGGGAACATTGGCAGTTGTCTGGGGGAGATGTGTTTTCTGCTCCTAGGGGTTATGTAAGCCTTTTTATCCCTCTGTATGTAAATGTACATCCCAAGACACTCTTATCCCATCAGATGTGTTGCTGATAAGATCTGTTTGAAGAGAGGGATGGAGATGACCCAGTTAATGATCTGTTGCCAGGAGGTAGGTGGGTTATTTTTGGTGACCACTCTGGAAAGTCTTGGTCTGCCTCTCACCCACACAGTCAATATATTCAGGGAAACTTTGCCTGGACAGCTCTTGCTTTGCTTGAACTTTCTGTTTGGCACTCATAAAATGATTCTGACTCTTTGTAAAGTGTTTCAGCTCCAGGAAAAACCAAGAGAGAAACTCAAAACAAGTGTGAAACCCAAACCGAGAGAGAAACCCAAACCAAGAGAGAAACCCAAACCAAGAGAGAAACCCAAACCAAGAGAAAAACCCAAACCAAGAGAAAAACCCAAACCAAGAGAGAAACCCAAACCAAGAGAGAAACCCAAACCAAGAGAGAAACCCAAACCAAGAGAGAAACCCAAACCAAGAGAAAAACCCAAACCAAGAGAGAAACCCAAACCAAGAGAGAAACCCAAACCAAGAGAGAAACCCAAACCAAGAGAGAAACCCAAACCAAGAGAGAAACCCAAACCAAGAGAGAAACCCAAACCACCAGTGAAACCCAAACCAAGAGAAAAACCCAAACCACCAGTAAAACCCAAACCAAGTCCCCTCCCTTCTCATGGCATTGTTGAGTGTTACAAGTTTCCATTCAGCATTGTCCAGTGATGGGACAAGGAGGAATGGCTCTGAGCTGGATGGTGGATTTAGATGGGATTTTGGGAGTGAATTGTTCCCTGTGAAGGTGGGCAGGCCCTGGCACAGGGTGCCCAGAGCAGCTGTGGCTGCCCCTGGATCCCTGGCAGTGTCCAAGGCCAGGTTGGACAGGGCTTGGAGCAGCCTGGGATGGTGGAAGGTGTCCCTGCCCATGGCAGGGGTTGGAATTAGATGACCCAAACCATTTTAGAACTCTCTCTTTGGAATAACAACACTTCTCCAATTATTTTAAATTATGATTTTCTTCCTGCTTTACCCTAAACATAAAACTGCTGTCTGTAGTGTCAGTTCATCCTTTCTGACACTGCCTCTCTCACAGCACCTTTACCCCACACCAGAGCCCAGAGTAGCTGTGGCACTGACATGATTGATGAACTGTATCACCACTCACTGGGTAATATTTAACATATTTCAGAACATCAGTCCAGTTAATGTGGTTTGCAAGAGAGCTTTCTGTCTTCTCCAGAATGCAGTGACTCCCTAATTAATAAAAGGGAACTAATTTTGGAATGCCTGAAATGAACAATTAGAAGCTCCATAAAGGAGTTTCTCTGTATGGCGTTAAATATAGCAAGGATTAATTTGCTGGAGTGGTTAAAATGTACATAGCAGCATTTTAGTGGGGGAAAATACATTAATGTAATGCAAATAAAAATCTAATCAGGAGAGTGGGAATAAAGCAGAATTTATGGTTGGGGACTGTGCTCAGCACACACAAACGGTGTATTTCCAAAAGGGGTCTCAATTAAATACACTATATAAAATTAGACCAGCAGGGGGGTTGCTGTAAGGCATATAAAGCAAGTTTAAATTAATCAAAACTCATTAAGAAGCTGTATAATTACAGTTAACTAGCAGGGGAAAAAAAAATTCTAAAAAGAGAGTCTGGACAGAAAGGATAGGATGTTAAAACAAGGAGATGAAGTGGCTGTGACTGGACAGAAAGCAGAAAACAGGTCATAGGAGGAGAAAAACGAGCCCACAGAGGATCAGCACGATGGAAAATACCTGCAGGAAGGCACTGCTGAGTGTCTCATTAGTGGGAAGCTCACCCAAATGGGACAGTGACAGGGCTGGGATCTTTCTCAAGGTGTCACTGTATTATTCTGCTCTCCCTGAGTGTTTTATTGATCCCTCTGGACACATGACAGTGACCAGGGCAGCCCCAGCAATAGTAGTGAGAGCTCAGGGCACCAGGCAGGAGCTGTGCCCAGGGACCTGCTGAGCTCCCTTCCACCCTCAGTTATTTTGTGCTCCTGAACTTCCCAGCAGGATCCTTCCCCAGCTGGTTCATCTTTCCTGGGCTGGGGGAACACCCTCCAGAGGAGCTCAGCCACCTGGTGGGACACAGGACAGCCTTGCTCTGGGATGTGGCCATGCTTCCCATGGAGGGAGATTGAGTGCTTCAGTTTAAGACCAAAAGCACGAGAGCTTTAGGAAAACCACCAGCCATGACAGAGCAGCAACTTAACCATCTATTGATTCAGAGACCCTAGAACTCTCAGCACTGTTTTTATCACCACTGCCCAAGGTTCCATCACAGAATCACACCATCACTGAGGTTGGAAAAGCCCTTCCAGACCATCAAATCCAGCCTGTGACTGATCCCTGCCCTTCACTGAGTGCCATGTCCAGCCACTCCATGGACACCTCCAGGGATGGGAACTCCAAACCTCCCTGGGTGGCCCCTTCCAACATTTAACAACATTTTTCCATGGAGAAATGCTTCCTGATGGCCAAGAAGAATCCCTCTGTTTGTAAAAAACACATCTAAATTGAGGCTGTCACCTACTAATCTACCTCTGCCCCCACGTCCAGCTCTCCTGCAGCATGAAGAGACTGAGGCTACCTCAGATATAAAACCAGGCCTCAGGAGCCTGAGTTTCCCTGCCATTTCCTTGCTTTTCTCAGCAGGCTGAGTTATAGACTTAACACAAATTGCCCCACACGGTCCATGGGAGCTCTGTGTTAAATGCAGCAAAATAAAAATCAGAGCTGCCTCAGCCAAGGGTTCTCTCGTGCTGCCGTAGGGCTCGCACGTGCACGGCACTCACAGCAGCTCTCAAGGTCACTCCAGCTTCCTGCCTCGCTGGCAAAGATGAATTTGAGTTCTGTTCCTGCTCCAAACTCATTTTTCCCTTAGTTAACTCCATGCTTTTACTTAGCTCTATCTTTCTGGTCCAGCAGCCGATTCCAAATTTAATCAAACCTCTCGTGTAGATCTCATTTTCTTCTATTAATCTACATTACTGGATTTCTCTCCCTTTTCTTCCCTTTTCCCCGAGACCCAGCACCACATCTCGAGATTCTTAGTGCACAATTTGAAATTCAGGCCTTCAGGCAAAATGCTTCTCAGTGATGTAAAAAAAATATTGCAGGGAGCACTCCCAAGGCAAACTGTCACATTTCCTCTGATCGGCAGCGCAGAATCAAACACCTTCAAAGACACTCCATTTTCCTGGAGATTCCAGCAGGCAACAGCAATCCCTGGGTTAAAAGAACCTTCCCAGTTCTGCCTCCAAGGCTCTCATCCTGCAATCCATGGATTTCTCCATCAATAATTCCTCAGTGCTGCTCAGGATCTAATGAGAAGAGCTGTGCGGGACTACTCATCTTCCCGATTGGATCGCAGGGAGGGCAGGACTTGGCCATTCATTTTTTGGGGATTTCAGGCCTGAGCTGTGAGCAGTTCTCTGCCTGCAGTGATTTTTTTTTTCCCTCCTTGCTGCCTGCATTATTAAATATCCCAGAGCAATCCATGTGTTTTCCCCGGTGGATGGACTCGGAGTCGCGTGGCACTTGAGGAGAGGACATCAGTTAAGGGAGATGCACCAGGACTTACTCTGAATTTATGAAACTGAGAGTCTATTTCTCACTACAGCTCTCAGTAAATCATCCTCCTCTTGCTTTTTCTTGGAAATTGCTTCAGCTGCTGCCTGTATTTCCATTCTTTTGTATATAAAAGCCAGCCTTTTAGAAGGCACTGTACCAGTAAAAACAAGATAAACCAAAAGGAGTCATGCTTTAAAAATACATAAAATAGAAAAGACTTGCAAGAGGCTCTGAACTCTCTGCATGTGAACCACAAAATGCAGTTTCCCCACAAGATTTTCCTAAGTAATTTCAAATTTATTTGAAAAGATAGTTTAGGAAGATGGTTTGGAAAAGCTGGTGATTCTGATGGTCTATTAAATAAGATATTTTCCACACTTGAGGAAGAAAGACTTCTCTGACCTAGCAGAGCTTCAAATCACATTTCACTGCTAGCAGAGCTGGTCTGAACCTGGCTCCTTGAGAAGGAAACTGAGGTAATGGGGATATCAGATTCCCTCCTGTTATCACAATGAATAGAAAGGAACCCACTTGTTCTGCAGGACAAACTGATTTTTAACAGTTTTACTCAACCTGTAAGCAGAAACCAGTGTAATTTCAAAAATCAAAATAGATTTGAATTATAATTGTTGCTTTAATTCCCTTTTACAAAAGGGAAACTTCAGTGGGGATGTGTGCAGGCAAATCCTCCTCCCTCCTCTTTAACTGCTGTGCATTCCTCAGCACTGCCAGGGTGAAACTCCCTAATTTCCAGGTTTTACTGCTGAGCCAGGTTGGTTTCTTTCCTTCCCTTGTGTTTTCCTAAAGCCAGAGCAATTTGTACCAGTCCATGCACTCATCTCCTTTTGTGCTGGAGCAAACACAGGTGGCAAAAGGAAAAAGGCAGCTGAGCACTCATTATCCCATGGATGTGCTTCGGGAACACCTCTCCACTTGGATGGGAGCTGTCACCCAGACCCTGAGCTGTGCACAGGTTTAACCTTATTTTACATGCACAATTGGCCTCAGGAGTGATTCCCTGAGCATCCCTTTGCACAGGGGTCTTGCCCTCAACTTTTAAACCTTGTTTGTTCCAAACTACACGGGAAGCACCTACTTACCTCAAACGTCCTTCTCCAGCAGCTGACACACCACTCTCCACCTGGATTTGGAACTGGGCTTTTAATAGCTGTCCATTTTCAACCTTGCTTGCACTTTGGATGGGGAAAAGCAGGCTGGCTATGAAAGTTCCAGTGGCACCAGCACGAGCCTTTGTAGAAACAGCGCTAAGAGGAAATTGGAAAAGTAAGGCTGGAGAGTACAATCCTATTTAAAAAGTATTTTAGAAACTCTGGGTCAAGGAAAAAAAAAAAAATCCACAAATTTTTTCCCTTTATTTAAAAAAAAAAAAAAAAAAAAAAAAAAAAGAGAGACCTACTAGTTTTCATTGCAGTTCTGTGTCTTTTAAGCACATTAAGAACTAATAATTTGCTCATATCCTAAAGATATTTTGACAGTTCCTTGGCTTCCTCCTCACTGTTCTCTCCAACTGCCTGTCCTTTTTTTCTTCTCTATGCAAAGGAGAGTGACCTGCTGGCCCAAAGGAGGGTCACCCTCACAAAGGACTCCAGCTGCAGCAGAGACTGTTCCAGCAGGGCTGGTGTTATTTAAAACCTCAGCCCTGGTCAGCAAACGTCTCACCTACCTGCCCTTGCTCCGTGAAGGATGCACATGGCCAGGGTCTGACAGGCTCAGGTTGCCACCAGAGGTCACAAAATGTTGTCCTTCACATCTCACTGGGCTGGAGGAGCTGTTGGGAAGTTTTCCAAGTGTAACTGAGATGCTGCATGCATAATAAAGGGGAAAAGGACTTAAAGAGAATGATAATAGAGATGTACCCAGAACAGAAAAGGAAGAAATCCCCACCCTGACCAGCACTGAAAAACCTTTCCCCATCCCTCTTCACAAAGGCTGGAGCTGTGGACACTTGGATCCAGAAGGGTGTTGGGGAAGCATGACACCAAATAAAAGAAAGTCTTCTCATAAATTAACCATGTTTTCTTGATAAGGATTTCTCCTATCAGTTTTAAAGTTTTAGCTTTTTGGGGACTGGACTAACAGCTGTGTCTTGAAACACAAAATGGACACAGTATCATTGGTAAAGTCAACACTGTCCTCCAGCCACCTCTGCAAATAACAACAGAAAACACAGAGGTGAAAAGCACTTTTTGGGTTTAATTATTTATCCCTTGGCAATAAATACCTACTGCACCAAATCAACTCCACAGTAATGGGAAATGTTAATGTGAGACAATAACAGGATGAAAATCATATTGGACACAAACCAAATAAATTATTTGGGCTGTCCTACAGAAAATGAGGATGGCAGGTTAGCCATGGGATATCAACCACCCTTGGCAGGTGATGGCTTTTATTGGATGTGATAAAGGGGAGGCTACGGGCGAGGAGCGACACGATGAGTGGTTCACTAATCGTCCTGAAAATTGACAGAAAGATTCCTCATGTCTCAATTGCAGAATGGGATAGTTAACATTTGGAGTGCCATTTGATGACATTCATGAGATGATAACGACTCTGTGTCAGTAATGACCTAGACTGGATTTTGAGTGGTGACCTAGAGGTAAAAAACTTTGTAAGGCATTGCTGTCACCTAAGCCATTGCCACCAAACTTCAGTGCCTTAACTTAAACTCCTTCCTTTGGACATATTTCCACATGAGGAGGATCCTGCTCACCACAGAGTGTGTGCAAAAGAGGCCAGAATTAGTCCCACTGTATTAAAACTTAGATTTAAACAGAAGCAGATCTAAGTCAATATGAGAATATCCATTATTCCCTCCTCCTCTGTGGTGCCCGTTTTCCATGACCTTGCTCCGTGCCCTGTGGAGCAGAGCTGATGGAGTGATCCCCCCCCACAAGCTGACATGTTTTATGATCTGCTCTCCTTGCACCTTTTGTTGCTGACAGGATGGGAAGTCAAATAAAATATGTGGTCTAATTAAACCTCAGTATTACTATATTAATAAAGAGGGACAATCTCTGGCAAGAGCAAATCAAGAACAATCTCCAGTGATCTGATGGATAGAATGAAAGAGAGATAAAATCAGATGAGGCCTCTTGCTTCAGAAAAACCTAATTTTACCCAGATTTATGGGACTCAGCAAAAATCCTTTGTACAATAAAATTAAAGCTGGCACTTTGGAAGGAAAGGACTGTGTGAGACACCATAAACAATCCTAATAACATGAAACCACAATCACTTGGGTTTACTCCTTTTTGGAATATCTTTATTCCTAATTCCAGTTCCAGTTTACTCACAGACTGCCTGGACAGTTATGAACTTGTTTGCATTACAGGCCTAACTGGTTTAACTGGAGCTGGGACTCCTTTCCTGATGGCAGTATTTGGGAACAACTTCTAAAGCAATAAGTCTGGAAAACCCCACGTCCACAGAACTTTACCTGCACTTTTGGCACAGGACAAAATTGCCAAGCACAGACCACACCCTTTCAACACAACATAAAATGCCAATACTAAAATTCTCATTATTAAAGAATTGAATAATTAATAATATTTATGTTTCTATGTTATATAGATACTTCCCTCTATCACACAAGACATCAATTTCCATGTTCCTTCCACTGAAAACCACTAATGCAATTTTAAGGAATACCTAAAGCACAGTTTTTGGCACAAGAGTCTTTTCCCTATCTTTTGAAAATGGTTGTGGAATTATTGTCACAGCCTGTATTTGTTTTTGGATAAGTATTTTGATCAGACTGCAGATTTAATTTACATGCTACACATTATTTGGCCATCTGGCCTCTTCCAGAATAACAACAGAACAGATTTTTAAATCATTAGGAGTATTAAAATCATAAAAGCAATAAAAAATATTTGTTATTGTCAAGGACAAGTCTTGAGTCATTCTTATTCCCCTTCTTGTTTATTTTTTTTTGCAATGTATTAAAAGTTAAAACCGGGGATTTGAAAGATATTAATGAATCTACACTTTTAAGTAAACGAAAGAATTTTGAGATAATAATCTAAGAAAAGCTAATTAAAGGAATAACTAAAAAAAACATTGCCATATCAACTTTTAGGATTTAAAAAGTCACATAATTATCACATCACAGTTTTTATAACTTTCTGTGTTAAAGATGAGTTGGAAGTGCAGCTCTGAGGGCATTTTGGGGGGTATTAATCCCCTGTAGATCCCCAGACTGCACAGAATGGCTGCCACCAGCTCCTTCAGGGCAGGTGTGAACCCAGCCATGCCGTTGTGAGAAACATCTCAATAGCAAAAATCACTTGTGAAAGAAAAAAATTACCCTTTTTTTTTTTTTTTTGAAGTGAACCAAAACAGGGAGATTTTCCTCATTCCTCACTGCAAACTCCTCACACAATTTCTGTGGCAGCAGAATTATTTCTGCTTTAACAGACTGCAAAGGTCTTGTCTTTATTTAGCATAAATATTTAACTATTGTGTTTAAATGAGAAGCGCACCCTAATTTTTTTATTTTTACAAATCGCGATCTTTCTGAAGTGACACTTTATAAAAAATGGATGGGTGTGCTCCACTGGCTGAAGAAAATCAACCCACAGGCTCATTTGAACATTAAAAATCTCTTATTTATCCCTCCTCTTGACAAAAAGCGGCCTCTCCCATTTGCGTTTTAGCAGGAGCAGTTCCGCTCCAAGCGCAAAATCCTCCCAGCCACAGCTTGATAAGGGAGGCATTATTTCAGTGAGGATGGAGGGGTTATATCCAGCTAAAAACTCCACTGAGGGAGGGGAAAAATCAGGGCTGTGGGCACTGCTCAGTGATTGCTCCGTGTTCTCAGCCAGCTGGAGAAGTCGAGCTCATCAAGCCATGACTCTCCACCCTTCACTCGTTCCCCCTCTGAGCCGTGGCTGTGACACATTTCCCTCTCCTTCCTTATCAAAATGGGTTTCATATCAGTTTTCTTTGGAACGTGGCAGCGAGCAGGAGGGCTCCTTTCTGTGAGGTCAAAAAGGGGGGGTTTTCTGGGATGCATTTTGGGTTGTTCTTAACGCTTCGAATTCTAGCGGCAATCTGGGATTTTTCTGAGGAGAGGAAGATTTTAAAGGAGGCATGGAAAATTCTGGATCTACCTCTAAAAATGCTGTCAAATCTTGCATTTTTTTTTTTTTTTTTAAACAAAAAGTAGTTTTTCAGGTGGAAAAATGTAGAAAACTCTTATTTAATACAAAGTTGATTGATGACTTTCACCAATACTCCATCCTTGCACTCAGAGTAGTTTTTTAGTTAATTTAGTGTATTGATGAAGAAATTATTTACCAAGACAGTGATGAGCCCTGTCATAGATTACCAGGAAAAGTTGTGGCTGCCCCTGGATCCCTGGAAGTGTCCAAGGCCAGGTTGGACAGGGCTTGGAGCAAGAAGATAGAAGATAAAGGGATAGAAGAAAAAGGGATAGAAGAAAAAGTCCCTGCCCATGGCAGGGGTGGATTGGGGTGAGCTTTGAGGTCCCTTCCAACCCAAACAATTCTGTGATGATTCTATTTCAACAAGAATCACAAGTTAAACAAGTGGGTGGATGAACTAATCCCAATTAACTTTAGAAAGATATTAAATTTGGAAAAAGCTGACTTCTGATTTAATTTGGTTCCTCATTACCAACCCTTCCAGCTCTGTAAGGTTTTTCAGTGCCAAAGGATCCTTTACAATACAAACCCAGGCAATAGTGGGACAACACATTGCCAGGTACATTATCAGGATTATCTAATTAGTTATTTTGTTACTGATTTAATTCAGGTTTTAGTTATTTGACACTACACCAGAATGTTCAGGCACCTCCAGTCTAAAAGTACACAAATAATTATGAACTATGCTTTGTATTAGGTTAATTTTTTAAAGATGCCCTCTGAGTTTTCTCTAGAGCAACTCTTATTTTTTCTGTCAGTTTTAACCTGTGTTGGTTGAAACAGGTTTTCTTCATTAAGCAGTACTAAACAGCTACTAAATAAATATTAGTTATATTAAATTAGACTAATAATTTTATTAAATTAAGGGTAGTTTAACCTGAGTCACTCAGTAAAGAAGAAATTCTTAATGAGGAGTGAGCTGAACAGTGAGGGACAAAGCTGCAGAAATGGCACATCCGTATCAAGAACCATAAAATTCTTTGTCAATTAAAAGCAGCATGTGAATTAACCAAACTACTCCAACACATGGCAATGAGTAGGTGGAAATAAATATATTGCATGACATTTCACCCAGGCTCAACTTCCAATATGTCCTCAATGAACATGCCAAGTTCTGTGAGTCTTATTCTTTCTTTATCATCAACTCCAAGCAAAGACACGCTTGAAAGGGGGGAATTTTTAGAGTCACAGTGCAGAAAGAATTCAAGAAAAACCCTCCACAATCCACTTTCCTTGGACTCCTCCTGCCCTGGAGGGAACCTGTGTGGCTGAAGAGGTTTATTCCCTAATCCCCCTGGCCCTGCTGCTCCCCACCAGGGCTGACACTGATACCCTCCTAGATCCTGGGGAGATCAGCACTTAATCCCAGCTCCCAGCTGCCCTCAGCTTGGCTGCCCACAGCCCTGGAGCTGTCAGCTCACTCTGGCAAGGAGCAGAACTGCCATTCCTGGCAGCCAGAGCTCTTCCAATCTCCTTTGTGTCCCTCTGGCATGCCTGGCTGGCCTGTCAGGGCTGTCTTTGCCCAATCCTGACTGACAGACAGCTGGAACCACACCATCAGCAAGGGGGGGTTCTGGAGGATGGATGTTGCCTCAAATGCTCGTGACAGTGTCTGCAGGGACACAGGTGAGAAGCATAGCCTTACTTTCCCCCTCTGTCACTGCATAATTATTACTTTTCAATCATTAACTTCTTGTCCACTTTCAGAACACTAATTTTAAAGAAAGATTAGAAGCAGAGATCACAAATTCTAACATGTCTTTGCTGCTGCAAAGGCTGTAACCACAGCTCTGGATAATTTTTATAGAAACTGAATTCAGCCCTCAGCTGGCACTGACACAACCCTGTTGCAGTTGTCAGTGCTTTGCTGCATCCAGCAGCTCAGCACCTCTCCCAGACATCAAACTTCAAGATATTACCTGGAAAACAATCTCCTTGTAATGTTAGGAGTGACCCTGCTGGGATGGGAACTTAAAACCACATTGCTGAAGGCAAATGGAGCATGAAACTCTGTGTAAGAGGGGCTTGGTAGGAAAGTTCCTGCAGGGGAACAGTGACCCTGAGCAGCCTTTTAACCTTTTTAAAACTGTGATCCCTTCACAAGGGTCTGTCCAGAGTAGGCATCCAGGCTCTGGCACACGCTGCAGGGATGTGGAACAGTCAAGTCATGCCTCAGATGGGAGAAGAAGCAGGAAGCATCTGGGGCATGGTGCCATTTTTGGCTTCAGAGGATTCCTTTGGGCTCCTCCACGTGGATGATCCCCTTCATGACCTGCAGATCCCCAGCAGAGCAGAGCCCAAGCAGTTTTTAGGTGCAGTTAACCCTCCTGGCTGCAGCCACCTGTGGCTCTCACTTCTCCCCCTTTTTCACCCATAGCTCTCCAGCTAAACTCATGTTAAAAAAAACAAACCACAACACAAAGCTTAGAAACAACAAAACAGAGACAAAATGCTGTGTTCTGTTCTTTGGAGACATAAAACCACATTCCAAAACCTGAAATATACCAGCTTTAATTCAAATCTTTTAGGAGCAACACATTGCACTCTTAATTTGATTTACTGCTGGCTATCCCAAACGCGGGGCAAGTGAAGAACAACGTCCAGCATGACCACAGTAATTCCAGCTTCCAGTTCCTGGGGAAGGATCCCAGTCCTACAGCTGGATAAATGACCCCATCTCCCTTCATTACAGATTGATCTTGGCCCTCTGTTATTGATGCAGCTGACAAGGCAATCGCACTGCGGCGGCTCCAAAGGAGCTGACACCATGGAGCCTCCAGATCTAAATTCAGAAGTGTCCTGCCTTGTCAGTTGTCCCACTGCAAATCTTCTTTGGCAGGGGATAAGGGGAAAGGGCTATTTATAATTTAGCCATGAAATTTTAATTATGGGCTGAAATCAACTGGGGTTAGAAATGAGGTTTGGTCGTGGAGTTGCGTGTGAGAGAGAGAGGCTGAAAGCAGAAGGTGCTTGACATTGAAGAGGCATTGGTTTAGCTCGTTAATAAATCAGGTAATTATTGGATTTTAAAAGAAACACTTCTTTGTGAGGATAAGCCTCGTTTAAAGAACATCTGAGACAGGTCAGTGAGGTTTCACCTTTTTCACACCCGTAAAAATTACTGGCATTTGCCTTATGGTTAATCAAAAATAAATCGGCTGGAGATCACTCCACACCTCATTTTTACATTGTCACTTGTGCAAAGGTCACACAAATCCTGCTGAAATCAAGGAAAATATTTACTCCACTTGCCCACTCTCCCCTGGGCACATAAAACTACACACAAGGAGCCTCCCTTGCAGTCCAGGCGCCTGGATACCACCCCTTCCCTTGGGAATTCAGGACTTCAATCTCAATTTTACATCCTCAAGACCTTCACATGAATTTCAATATGAATTTCAAACTACTTGAAGACAGACCCTTCAAACCAGCATGCAGCTCTGAGTAACTGTGTTAGACATAAATAGGTTCTTTTAAGCAGAGGATATAGGAGCATTTTGTGTTATAGATTCTGAGCAATTTGAAGGCAGGATTAAAGCAATAATACAAGCCACAAATCGTTAATGCAAATGCCCAAGTTTGCAATTCTGGACACAGCCCTGGGCTCAGACATCAGTATTCACAAAAAGGACTTCACAAACAGAGCAGCATACTAATAAAAAAAGAAAAAAAGAAAAAAAAAAAAAAAAAGGAAAAAAATCACTCTGCAGAACCACAGCTGCTCAATATAGATCATCTTTCCATTTGAATTTGTATCATCATCTTTCCAAGTCAAATTGACTAATACCAGGGTGCCTTATCCAAGGGCCATGTGGTCCAATCAAAGATCAATTTAAAGTGTGTTGGAAGAGATTGATTCATTTAATTCATGGACATCAGATGCTTTAAGCCCTGCTCCCCTCGCCAAGGCATGACTGCAGCCTCATTCCAGCCACAAAGACACACAGACAATACCCAGTGGATGCAGATTAACTGAAATGAGCTTTTATTAACTCACCTGGAAACAGAAGCCAGGGATAAATCACCCAGGGCTCATCTTCCCTTCAATATCTCACTCTGTCAGCCAGGCTGAAACTTCCCCAATCCACCAGGGCCTTTCCAGCCTTCCTTTGGATGAGATCTCCCAGACTTGCAGGTGCCTGCTGATAAATTCACCTGCAGTTCTGTTTTATCACCAGTTTAAAGTGATAAAGTTTTGTGGGTGCTCAGACCCAGCACAAAGCACCAGAAAGGGTTTTGGTTGTTCATGTCCAGCTCAGCCCCAAGGAATTGGATCCACCAAGGCCCCGCTGCCTTCCCCAGCACCAAACCAGTCAGAGGAAAAAAAACTGAGGTACAAAATGTACCACCAGTTTCCAGCCAGTTGTAGGTAAATTTAATCACCTCCAGATTACCAGGTCAGGTGAGTTTTCTCACCTTGTTGGCCTGCCAGCATCCTGGGTTATCATTAATCCCTCAGGAAAGGTTAGGGAGCTCCATCCTGCAAAGCCAAGGAGCATTTGGGCAGGCCAGTTCCTCTCTTGTTTGTGGTCTGGAAAAAAAGGATAGACAACTGTGTTTGGAAACACATTTGGAGGTGATTTATGGCACATCAGAAATACTCTCAGCTGAGACCTGAAAGGAGAGAGGTGCAGCAGCACAATCAGCAAACTCCTCTGACAATGCCAAGTGCTTGGGTCAGGTTAGAGCACCAGAAAAATACCTCTGTCCCATGAAAGTCATAAAAACCCCCAGAGATTTTAACAAATTATGTGTTACCAAGGTGAAGGATATGCTCACGTGTCTTTTAACGTATTTATTTGTTAAATAAATATGTTAAAATACACGTGGGCACATCCTTCACCTCCATAACCCACAAGATATCTGTATCCACAGGGCCTGGGGAAGAGTTGTCCTCCTTCTTCCCCCTCTGGTGTCTCTTGTTCAGCTCCTCCACAAAAAGAAAACCCCAACCAGCCAAGGACAAAAGCAGCACCAGGAGAGAGAGGAATTTCCAGTGAGTTTTGATTGAAAATTGCAGTAGAGCCAAAGCAGAACACAGATTGCATTTGGGTCTCTGAGCCATCCAATAGCCTCAGGTATCCCTTATATAATGATTTTTACTCCCACCTACTGGATTTTATGCTGAAATTAATGTCTTCTGCAAATGGGTCTTTTCCTGATTTTCTTTAGGATGGGTTTTTTTTTTTTACAGAGTTTGTATTTTTCAAGTGTTTCATACAGAAATTTTACTCTGGTATCAACCCCAGAGCTCCTCTGGGCCAAGCTGGTCTTTCCCTTTCCATCTCCCCTCTTTCAGAACAACTAAAACTCTTACAAATGTACTTTTAAAATCCTAAAACATCATTTCAGATTATTTTTATCCACCTGCATAATGCAAAAATTCCTTCCAGAGGAAAATGTAATAAAAAATGGAAAACAAAACATTAGGATTATTCAATACTCTCAGAGCAACACTTGGGCTGAAAAGCTGATTTAAAAACCCAAATTAGTTAATGTTTGATAATGAAATCAATAACATAATTATATCTTTCTGGAACTGCATTTAGCTAAGATTTTTCTTATTCCTTTGTTTATTTTCCCACTCCAATACCTTTTGCAAATTACTTATAATTAAGATAAAGCACTGATTGCAGAAATACCAGAGAACGTGGTGATTCCATTAATGTGGGCAGCACAAATCACATTGTAGAGAAACTCATCTAAACAACCTGCACAATCCCCAAACTCTTAAATTAGCCTTTTCAGGAATGTTTGCAGGGCAATGCATTCTGATTTAGTGAAATTTAGTATTTCTACACCCTCTATTCTGCCACCTGAATACGCTGTGCACAGTTCCTATTTCTCTTTTGGTAGAAAATTCAGACTTCTTTATGTATAAATATATTTACAGTGATTGAATAGAACAGCCTAAGTGCCTAAATTCCCTTGAGATTTCATTTCTTGTCATAATAAAGTGAGGGCAGACAAATCCAGCCATGGAAGGTGTGCCAGGATATTAAAAAAATAGATTTTCTCAATGTGGGGAGCACAATCCTGGGTTTGTAATGGGTGGGAGATGTAACAGTCCCTACAAAACACATTTCTCAGCAGTTTTCCCAGCTTATTTTACTCTCTGATTTACCTTTTGGCCAGAATTCCAACCTCATCCCTCCAGTTTCCTGGGCTGGAGGCGGGTTTCCAAAAAAAAAAAAAAAATCATTTTACCTTGATTTTGTGGCATTGCTTCACTACATGTCCCACTTGGGACTAGAGTGGGGACTTTCATCTTGGATTTATGGCCAAACCAGGCTTAGGAGGGGTCCAGGTGGGCTCAGGCTTTTGAACAAACAAAGAGCTCTTTGTAATCTGAAGAGAGGAGTGGAAAAAATAACCAAGAATTGAGCAGTGATGGGAAGAGATTTGAGCAATGACTGTGCTGTTTTCAGCAGGGTTTGTTCTGTGAAGCCTTTATTTAGACAGCAGATATCAAAATGCTTCAAAGAAATCCCCAGCAATGGGAGCAGAAATTGGCTTTCTGATGGCTGATGTTCTCCACTCTGAGAAGGTAAAATATCACCCAGCAAAACAAACAAGACAAGCATTTTATGAAACAGAGCAGAGAGGTTTCTCCTAATGCAGGAATCAGGGATTAAATTTCCTGCCTGGCAATACAGGGGAGGTCAGGAAAGATGTTTATAATGGCATTTTCTTGCTTAAAAATCTATGAAAACAACGGATTGGTGTGTCAGGTTCAGGCTCTGCTCTGCTCTGTTTCTTTCCAGTTTGACCTCTTAATCCCATCCATCTCAGCACTGAGTTAATATCTTCCTAAATCCACTGGAGTTCTCCTTCAAGTGTGCTGAAATCAGGGAGAATTTTCCCAGCTACCAGTTGAACCTAAGGCTTTTGTTTTTTAAAAAATAAATTGATTTTTCTTTTTAGAAAATATATATTCAAATATATAATAATATTTAAGCAAGTACTTCAGTTTGACTCTGCTAATTTCCAGTAAATGAGATTATTTACCTTGCTATTAATCTTTTTTTTTTTTGGTCTTGTAATAATGACAGTAAACATAACCAATAATCAAAACCCAATTAATTTCCAAAATGCAGCAAATTGATTAATGCACACAGGACCTAATACCATGATTAAACCCCAACATTAGAGGGACTGGATGCAGAATTTAGTAGGACAAGATGCACCACCCATTTGGATCTCTCCTTTATTTTGGGGGATTTTAGCTTTGTTCAGCCTCCAAAGCTAAATTTCATTGGTATTTTTAGAGAAGGGAAAGATTTTTGCTGTCTCCATGTCCCAATAAAAGATATTTCACTTCAAGCAAAAGGTCTCTGAGCTGGTTTGGTTTAACTGAGCCCCACACCTGGACCAAGAGGACACCCTTGTGCAAACAGCAATGAATCCAAAGAAAACCCCACTGGAAAGATGAAGATGCTGGAAGAGAAAACACCAAAAGTCTTTGCAGTAGGATAGGGACTGTCAGAAAACATTGCTGATTATCACAAGTCCTACATTTGAAACACAAAAGTAAATATTGCCCTNCAAGAAAATAGGTTTATTTCCCTTGCTTTTAATTTTTTTTTTTTTGGTCTTGTAATAATGACAGTAAACATAACCAATAATCAAAACCCAATTAATTTCCAAAATGCAGCAAATTGATTAATGCACACAGGACCTAATACCATGATTAAACCCCAACATTAGAGGGACTGGATGCAGAATTTAGTAGGACAAGATGCACCACCCATTTGGATCTCTCCTTTATTTTGGGGGATTTTAGCTTTGTTCAGCCTCCAAAGCTAAATTTCATTGGTATTTTTAGAGAAGGGAAAGATTTTTGCTGTCTCCATGTCCCAATAAAAGATATTTCACTTCAAGCAAAAGGTCTCTGAGCTGGTTTGGTTTAACTGAGCCCCACACCTGGACCAAGAGGACACCCTTGTGCAAACAGCAATGAATCCAAAGAAAACCCCACTGGAAAGATGAAGATGCTGGAAGAGAAAACACCAAAAGTCTTTGCAGTAGGATAGGGACTGTCAGAAAACATTGCTGATTATCACAAGTCCTACATTTGAAACACAAAAGTAAATATTGCCCTACTTACATTTAAAAATATTTATCTCAATTATTATTTGCAGGAAAAAAAAAAGATAAAAAATGAAATCCTGGCTAAGCAGCATGAGCAGCAGTGGATCTAAAAATCATTAAAACCTAACCATTAGTGAGTTGTAAGCAGATTAACATTAATTGTGGATCCTCTTTGTGAATTCCTAATCACCTTGCAGCCTTTTTCCTAATGGTGGGAAGCACATTAGGATGTGTGAGGATTTCTAATAATCCACATTATTTATTGATGTTCTATTTATGTTCCTCAATACGTTGAGACATTTGGAGCAATCCAGAATATTTGCAAAGCCTGATCAACTGACACAAGCCCTGGTTCAGGGAAGTGCTCAAGTATTTCATTATCACTAAGGCTGCAAGAGACCTCCAAGATCATCAAGTCCAACCTTGGACTGAATATTCCCATTCCCACTAAATCATCTCCCACAGAGCTGGAATGCATCTTTGGAACACTTCCAGGGATGGTGATTCCAGCACTGCTCCAGGCAGCCTCTTCCAGTGCTTATCCACTCCTCCAGGGGAGAGATTTTTCCTAAAATCCAACTTGAACCTCCCCAACCCAACTTGAAGCCATTTGTTTTGCTGTGTTTTCAAAATGGACTATAAGACATTAAAAAAACCCAACCAAAGAAACCCAAACAAATCCCATCTTATTTATCCAGGTATGTTATATCTATTCAGAATTCTGTATTTTAGACTTTGTTAAAAGGAGTAAAAATGGCCACCTTGGCAGAATTTAGAAGACTAAAGAGATAAAAAAAATAAAGAAATAAAGAAAGGCAGATATGAGTATAATTCAATTACCCTGATAAGATCCTGGACAGTTTTATTATTGCACTTACAAAATCAGAACCCCATAAAAGGTTTATTTAGCATAAACCTGTGCTGTAGACTCTGATGGAGGTGAAATTCTATTAGCAGTTACTAAATTAATGTTAGTGAGTGAGGATTTGGGAATTTTTAGTGGTCAGCACTCAATGGGTTTGAAACAAACATAGAGAAATCATTACATTTTAAGAGGATGACGAAGGCCCAAATTAAAAGGTCAGGTTCCATTTCCTGCTCAGTGAGAGGTTTCCTTGTAAGGCCCAGAACTTTGGGGTTGAACAACTAATGCCTCATAAAATCAAAAGCTTTCCTTTTCTCTTCATCTCTAGAAATGAAGGATGGACTAAAAGTGGAACCTGTTGATAAGGAAGTTGAACAGAAATATTTTATATGTTATGAATAACCCAAACTCCCAAGTAATGGTGATCATTACTAGAAATGTGACTTACACCAGGCTGATACATCCCAAATTTTGACAAAAAAAAAGCACAAGACTTGCAAGACAACAGCAGCTGGTTCACAATTTGCTATTTTAGAACCAGACTCAAATCTTGGTAAATGCATTCCCTGTTTCTCTCTGCTAGGATTCATTAATTTTGTGGGGGGGGAAACATCATGCCTTGTAATATTGTTATAAATCACACATTTTACTCTCCCAGACGTGCTCAGCAACAGCACTGAGACAGAAGTAGAGCTTGCTAATTATGTGCCACAACAAAGATTATAACAAATGCTCTCATTAACTATTCCTTTATGTTTGATGAACTAATAAATAATTTCTTCCTCAGCCATTATAAAATCATTTGGCACAAAGACCCTTGATGCACTCACAAGCCCCTCCAGGTAAGTTTTTATTCTGTATTTTTAATCATCTCTGGGTCGTGATGGGCTTTTTACTGACTCAGATGTTTGCTCCTTTTTCCATGGCCAGGGACATTCTATAGCTGCAAGGGGATTATTTGGATTTTGTTGGGAATCTTGGGGCATTCTCACTGCCATTTCTCCATGGAAAGGGAGGTCAGGCCTTGGAAGGGGCTGCCCAGGGATTTTTGGAGTCCCCATCGCCTGGAAGTGCCCAAGGAAGGATTGGACACTCGGTGCTCTGGGCTGGTGGACAACGTGGGGATGGGTTACAGGTTGGACTCAATGGTCTTGGAGGGCTTTTCCCACCTCAGTGATTTTGGGATTTTCACTCTCAGCAGCTCCCTGAAGGGAGGTTGGAGTCAGGTGGGGTTGGTCTCTTCTCCCAGGTTATGAGCAACAGAACAAGAGGAAATGGCTTCAAGTCGAACCAAGGAAGGTTTTTTGGTATTTCAAAAAATGTCTTCACAGGGGTATCTATCTCACAAAGGGGTATCCAGCCCTGGCACAGCTTCCCAGGGCAGTGGTGTAGTCCCCATCCCTGGGGGGATTTAAAGCTGTGTGGATGTGGCACTTGGGGACACGGTGGCCTTGGGGAATGGTTGGACTCGATCTTACGGGTCTTTTCCAACCTAAACCATCTTGTGCTTCCACCTCCCTGCAGCAGCGCCTTCCCTCATCTCCCTCCCATTGGAGAGGTCCAGAGCCATGGAGCAGAGCCCCCAGACCCCACCCCAGCTGTCCCCTGAGCCATCCTCACCCTGTCACAAAGCCAGGAGCCACCGTCACCCCAAGCCCATGCGCTTCCCCCTCGCCGCTGCTCGCAGGGATTTTTATCCACACCTCAAAGAAAGATGGAGAAGTTTCCTTCCCATTCCTTTTCATTTCAGACAGGAGCAAATGTGACAAATCCACTGCAGGAGAATAGATCCCCTTGTTCATTCAAATGCCTCTTCTCCCTGCAGGAGCAAAGACAGCTCAGCCCAAGCACCGAGGCCGGCGTGAAATCAATTCCTGCGTACAAGGGAAATTTGAAATACAAATAGGAATGTTCTCCTGCTATTATAAACGTTGGATTTGTTTTTCTACAAGCAGCATTGGCTTATCTGTATTATTACCACAAAGCTTTTTGGAGTTATGTGCGTAGCAGCAGCCACAACAACTTGTTCCTTAGAAAAAAACCCACAAAAACTAAACAAAAAAAACCACAAAAAAACAGTGATGCAGCACCGTTAGAGCAGCTTAATGACATCAATTACAAATGAATGCACTCTGCAGCCCTAAGAGCCACTTCTCACGTGTGTTACAGGAGTCATTGGAGTCTGAGCATGTCTCAGAGCTGAGGGCTGGGTAAGCAAAGCAGAAAATCCATGATGATAGGAGTGATGATTGTATTTATTAGCACTTGGGTAGCGGGTGAGATTCCCTGTCATGCTCCAGGAAGCAGGAATGAAAAGCTCTGCCTAACCTGTGGATATTTAAATAGGCTTCATCCCCAGAGCTTGCACAATGGATGAAACACCTTAGCAGCAGCTCCTTTGCTGTTCACAGGCATCAGGCACAGCAAGGCTGCTTTGGCAAGCACTTCATTAGATTTTGAATGCCTCACACAGGTCATGCCAGTCTAGATCTTTGATCCAAACCAGAAATCAGCCAAAAAATTATAATTAAGAGAGCTCTGACTCTGAACATACACACCCTAGAGAAGTTTATTCAATGTAATGGGATTAAGGACTCACCACTTGTGTTTCTAGGAGTTGCACCCATGGCTTGCAGTGCTTTCTCAGGAGGGTTTTTGGATTTAATGAGGTGATGTTCATTAAATCAGCCACCATCTGAGCAATGCTCCCACCAGTCAGTACAGAGCCAAACAAATGGTGTCATTTAGCCTGAGAGGAGGAGGAAAAATTGGGAGATTG
The DNA here is from genome assembly GCA_013389925.1 of Aegithalos caudatus. Classification (NCBI taxonomy): domain Eukaryota; kingdom Metazoa; phylum Chordata; class Aves; order Passeriformes; family Aegithalidae; genus Aegithalos; species Aegithalos caudatus. The sequence continues at coordinate 197,729 of WEIU01004448.1, forward strand.
AGGTAGATTCATCATTTTGGCCATAATAAATCACAGAAAAAAACCTGAGCTGGAAGGAACCCTCAAGGATTGTTAAGTCCAACTCCTGGCCCTGACAGACAAAACAAAAGAAATTGTGATATGGGAAATGGATAAATCCCCCTTCCTGAACTAGAGGGGGACACAACCATGGACTGCAAATGGGACAGGGATAAAATACAGAAACACAGCTTTTACCAGCTGTCAATCAACCCAAATACGGTGTATTTGGATAAGGATGAAAATGTATTTGTATTCTGTACCAGAATTTTGTTCAATAAAGGCTAAATTTTCACCTTGATAGGTTTGATACAAATCCTGATGAAGTCACTGACAATGAGTCCATTGGCCTGCCTGGACTTTGGAGCAGCTGGTCAGTAATGGTAATTATGATAATGATGATGATGATGATGACATCATTATTGGCTTGATTACAGTCACTCCATTGACCTGACTGGATTTGGGGATTTTTGACCAACAGCTGCAACAACTCTTTCCCTGGCAAACAACCCCACCAGATTTCCTGCCATTTTCCAAAGAACCAATCCTCTTTGGGAGTCTGAAACCCAGAATTAAACACCCTTGAGTAACTCAACTCCCAGATGCAGAGCAGTCCCCACATGGAATTGCTGGGCCTGGACTTTGCTCCTTGCCTTCCAATAATTTAATGGTTCCCACTCTCCCCTCAGGCTTCTTGACCATTACAGATATTTTTTATCACAGATTCCTTCCTTGTGTGGAGTTTGCAAAGGTCACAAATCCCCCTGCCCATCTTTTTCATTATGCAGAAGCCAGATTTAAACCTCTAACCACGAACCAAATGTTAAAGCTGAAAAGGGTGTGAAATGTCCTGAAGTAACTCCTAAATACAGACACCACACTATCAGATGGGGGAATGCAGCCATGAGGGAATGATGTTGGAGAACAGACCTAATGATGTTATTTTCACAATATCCCAAAGAAAAATACATTTGTTATAGCCAAGAAAAAATACTTTACCAGATTATAGCTGAATTCACCCACACTTAAAAACAAACTCCCACATTAATTTAATTAAAATCTCAACCTAGAGATTACAGGCTTTGCTCCTCCTTAATTATACACACAAAAATACCACAGGAGGCTGATAAAAGCAAAATATTCCTCACCTTTCCACTCCAGCTTCCCCAAGCCCTGACTCCTCTGGGGAAGCTGAATTTCAGTCCTGAGCATCCCAAATAACCCCATTTCCTAGGACACTTTGCAATCTTATCCAGCTTTTTGCCTCACATCCTGTAGTGATTTACTGAAATAAACTGGAATTTATACACTTGAATATCAGGGGCTTTCACAGGCAAACTTCAAGATCCATTAGTGACCATCTCAGGGCCTGGAGGCTTCTTTTTTTTTAAAGCTGGTTTAGTGTCCTCAGCCTGGCTGAATATTTCTGCTTCTCACCGAGGAGAAACGAGGAGTGAAAGTGAAAAGAGATGTACTTGTGAAGATTAAAATCTCCTTTACAAATTGAGTGTATTAAGCATCTGTGCTACTTGGCAGCCTGGTGCATCAATTCCAACATAAAATAGTGTTAACAGCTCTACAAGCTTTTTATCTCTCCCAGCTCCCTGCACTCTGGGTGAATCACATGGGCAAGAATTGGAACTGGCCTTTCAGACAGGGAGTTAAGCAGCTCTTAAATCACACAAGCACGATGCCCAGGCAAGGCAATTTACCTTTTTTTTTATGCCATTTTAAACAACAAAACCACTTTTGCTCTTTGAGGATTGCCTCTGGATGTGGACATTATGGATCTGATCATGATGCTGTCCCAGCACTGCAGTGCTGTGGGTATTTATTGACTCTGTTCCCATAATTGTGCCATTCTGGCTCATTCCCACCTCCTGAGGACGAGCTGTGATCCCACAGAGGCTCTGACATTTAGTGAGGTGAAGGGGAGGAGCTGGCAGAGCAAATGAACTCTGCTCCAGGACAATTCTGATTGGGCTAAAATTGATGAGAGGTTGGATTTTCAAGCTTTATCAGCGACCATTGTTCTTCTCTTCCAGCTACAGCACCAAAATTTGCCCATTTTTTGGAAGTTCAAACACAGCTCAAACCTAATAAATGGCCTTAGAGTGGTGCACAAATTGAATATACTGCAGTCATACATTCTTCTTTCTACACATCCTACAAAATAATTAAAAATTAAAGTGTAAAAATTCCATTTTCTACAGCTTAAATGAGTCACTTCAGAGGTGACTCTAAATAAGAGAGCTGCTTTCAGAAAGTCAAAGGTTCAGCCTGATTGGTGATGAACTAAAAGAAAAAAATAAATAAAATTAACTTTAAAAGAAAACAACTTTTTCTTTAAAAAGAAACAACTTTTTCAATAGAAAAACAGTTTTGCTTCCCACTTTCCTGCTTTAAGTTTGTTCTTAAAAACCAGAGCAATTTAGATAAACCAAAACTGCTGATAAATGTGTGCACTCGTTATTTTGGAGCAAACTTGCTGCTGCAAAAAGAACATTCCCAACTGCTCCCAGGTGGATTCAGTGGCTGGAATTGGGAAGTCATCAGGAGGAGGACCCAAGGATGACAACAGCACGTGGGCACTTTGAATCACCAAGCCTCCAACCTTTCTCATGGCAGTGAGGAAAAAGCAGGAAAAGTGGAGATTTCAAAGGGAATTTCATGAAGCAATGAGCTTGACTTTGTTTTAATATCACATTTTTTGTTCTTCACGAGACCAGATTTTTAAATGCCTTTAATGATACAAATAAATGCTGAGGCTCCACTGAAGCCAATTACAGCACTGGAGCCTCTTTAAAAGGAAAAAAAATCTCCTTTTCTTCTTTAAAATGAAAATGCCCTGAATGAATAGAACCCACCAAGGATGTTACTGGGGAAATTACTGCAGCAACTTGGCTCTGAATTGTTAATAAACAACATGCAGTGGAATTATTCACCCAAACAAATCCTGTGTACGTTAAGAAATATTCCCCAAAACAAGGTTTAGATAGAAGGCACTGTGATTAAATGGAGTTTAATTAACAGGTACAATTACCTAATCAAAAGGAAATGTTTCCATTATTAGTCAGTACCTGCTGTAGAACAGCTCTGCTGTGAACATCCACTGTATGTTGAGGAGACACAGAGCCAAATTCTTTACAGAAGCACTGGTAATTAATGAAGTTACCTTCACAGAGGGATTGTGGTAGTTACAAATGTCAAATTTAAATGCTTTTATTCCACTGAAAGAGTGAGAAACAATATGAGACATTGGAACAGAGATGATGGTGTTCTACAACAGAGTCTTGGAAAAGTCCAGATCCCTAAAAGCAGTTCAGGTAAATAAAAGATATGAACTTACATGATTTGAATCATAGAATTCCAGGATGGTTTGGGTTGGAAGGGACCTTAAAAATCACCCAATTCCACCCTGTGCCATGAGCAGGGACACCTTCCACCATCCCAGGGTGCTCCAAGCCCAAATGTCCAACCTGCCCTTGGGCACTCCAGGGACCCAGGGGCAGCCACAGCTTCTCTGGGAATTCTATTCCAGGGCCTCCCCACCCTCACAGCGAGGAATTTCTTCCCAAACATCTCACCTAAATGTGCTCCCTTTGAATTTAAATCCATTTCCTCTTGTCCACTCACTCCAGCCCCTTGTGGTGTGCCACGATCACAACAAACTAGAAAAGGGAAGATGAACGGATCAGGAAAGTTCAATAATGTTTAATAACAAACCAAATACTTTTCACAAAAGAATTATTAACTACAACACATTTCTGTAGATCAATAAACTGCTGCCACTCACTGAAGAATTTAATTTTGTATTAGAACCTTCATGTCTTCTGCAAATGAAAGCAGCAAGGCAACGCTCCAGTATTTCACTGCTGCACCACAACAAACTCCTCTGGACCAAAACTAGGATCACAGGCAAGGTGATTAAATTTTTCCAGACCATGGAAATGGCTCCTGCTGGTTTGCCCTTTTTTAATCAAAGCTGCTGCTTCCCAAGGTGAGGCTGTGGAGTGCAGCTGGCCTTGGAGACAGAATTCTCCCTGCCCTGGGCACAGAGCTGATATTTTGCTGTTTCTGTTGGAGAGAGGAGGAGATCCCACATCCCCCCCTCATGTGAACCTGACTAAGACCAAGGGATGCAGCTTCTGTTATAAAGAACATCACCTCAGGAAAGACTTGTTCTACCTCTACGTTACTATAAGGAAATGAACAAGTTCAGTGGGGGTTTCTCACCAAAAACAACTCTCCACAAATCCCTAGGAGGGCAGTACTACCCAAAAGATTGGCTCCAGCATTCCTTGTCCAAGGAATGGGAATTTCCCATGGCCAAATTGCCTCCAAAACAGGTTTAAAATCTGGGGTTGCCTGAGTTCTGCACCACAGTTCAGCTCCCATTTCTCTCATTCTCTCAGTCTCCCCAAATATTTGGTCACCCTCAATTATTTTACTGTTTCCCATTTCTTACAATATTCTACTTCCCATTTCTTTTGTTCTCTGCCTCACTATTAGGTCTCTTCAGCAACTTATAGCCCTGAAGTTCACTATATAGAAATCACCTTTCATTTTAGTGTTCCATTTACACATCTGCTTCCAGTTGCCTTAGGATCCTGAATTTTCCTCTTTGTATTGCTTGGGTGCCTCCTGTGTGTCTCTATCACTCTTAAGAAAATTATAACCTGATTAATAACCTTGCTTCAGCAAAGTTTTATTTATTGCAGCACACTGAACCACAGGTATCCACAATTCCACAGGGAAAAGAAGCTTACCTGGTACCACAGCACAGTGTCTCCCTCTATTCTAAGGCAAGTAAAAATCAGAGTAAATAAAATAAACTTAATTTAGGCTGCACAACAGGAGATTGAAAGGAAAAGAGGCACAGAGTGGACCATTTCCAAATCAAACTGGCAAACAGGTTGAGGTCATGATCACATCAATGCAATCAGACTTAGAGGACTTCCAAATTAAGGTTTTACTCAAAGTAATTTTTTTTTTTATTCCTGCAGCATGAATGGCAGGGAATGGTCCCACAGTGTTCCTACAGGAGATGGGCAGGCATGTTTTCCTTGTGGTAGCAGGTGGAAATACAACAGCAAAGCAGCTGAGTAATTTCATTTTTAGCATCACTAAAAGCACATTTGGTAATATATCTGAGTATCCACTCAAACATTCTGCAGTCCAACCTCTTCTCACTGGGGTTTCCAATTTCAAAAATGCAATCAAATGAAAAAAAAAAAAAAAAAAAAAAGGACCCAAAAAATTGAATTTATACATGGAGGCAGAAACACATCTTCCAACTCCTTTTACTATGGAATATAAGATCCATACATTTGCTCCTTTTTTTTTTTAATATCCCTCCCCCCTAAATTCCAGATTTGTGGGATTAAACATGTGACAGCCTTTGCTTGGAGTTTACATCACTAGGAAAGATTTTGCAAGGCTGTGGAGAAAATGGAGATTAGTCCTGCCTTGCTCTACTTTTGTTCCAGACACATTTGGAGTGCACAGGGGAGGAGGAAGCGCTCTAAGGCAGCGCCAGGAAGGCTTAGCCCCATTTCACACCACTTAATCACAGATTACAAATAGCAGGGGACAAGAAATCAACTCTTTTCCCACTCCTAAACATTCTGGAGTTTGTTTCTAAGCGTGTTTCCCTCTGAGGGGGAAATAGCTAATTTAACATGCTTATTAAGACAAAGGGATGAGCTCTATCCTGGTTTTAATTGGGTTATATCAAACCTAGATGGAAGGGATGTGTTTGTGGGGTTTTTACTGCAGAGCAGTTAATTTAATTTACCATTTCCATTCTGCTTGTTATTAACTCCACGATGATTTAATACCTAAATTAATTAATACCTAAACAACTGTGGGGGAAAAAAAAAAAAAAAAGTTAAAAGTCCACTGAGTTCAAGGGTAAGTAGCAAGGATGTGCACTCCACTAATCATGGAATTCTTGTAGCATTAGATATTTTTCCATTGCAGGAGTTCACAAACACAACCTATGGACCACAAAGCTCTGCACATTCCAAGGCAGAGCTCCCAGGGGCAGGGAAAGAGGAATTTAAATCTTCACAACCACTCATAAAATCATGGAGTGGTGTGGAATGGAAGGGACTTTAAAGCTCATCCAGCTTGGGTTCATCCTTGCCATGGGCAGGGACACCTTCCACTGTCCCAGGCTGCTCCAAGTCCCAGTGTCCAGCCTGGCCCTGGACACTTCCAGGGATTCAGGGGCAGCCACAGCTCCAATGGGAAACATCTCCAACCATCTCCCAGCACCTCTCAGGAAGGTGTAAAACTTCTCAGCACCTGTTGTAAAATTACTTTTTGCCTTCTGCTAATGCACATCCAGATGCATAAAAGCTGAGGAGTGTGTCACGGGAAATAAATCCTGGTGGTTTTTTTCTGTACTGATGGAATTAAGTTTGAACACAGGCAAGGAAATGTAGTTCTTTGAATTCTGAAGCTGCTGGCACTCAGTAAAATGCAGAATGCTGGAGAGAAGGAATTGGAACAATTCCTCATAGAGAGAGAGAGAGGTTCAGAGCTGTGTTACAGGTCAAGGTAAAATTGCTGCCTCACAAAAGCTCCATTCACCAGGAGCAGAGTGTGAGAAATTGCTGCTCTGAGATGAATGCATTCCCCTCATCAGATGATTAATAAAAAAGATAATGGCTCCTTCAAAAAGGCAATGGTTTGATATTATTATTTTTTGCCTGTGTCACATTGGAGCATGTGGGCAAAGAAGAAAATCCTTACAGAAGGCAGAACACAAAATTCTTCCCCCGAATAAAAGTTCAAATACCATTAACTAACCCATTGTACAGATGAAAAAGGCCCAATTGAGACTTAGAATAAATACCTGGAATTCCCTCTCCTGCTATTCATTTTGGAGACATGAAAAACCATCACACTCGAGGCAAAGTGATGAGTTCCAGTCGCTTTTTTGTACAGTTTAAATGCTTGAAGCTCTTTATGGATTTTATGGTGCCATAATACAAAATTTGCAAATATGTAGAACATCTTTAGCACTGGGAAGAGATTTTAAATGCTAATATTTTAGCTTAGTTCAGCAGTCCTAGGAACAAGTGCAACATCTTGTGAATGGCAGTAGATAAGTTTTACAGCAGAATAAATACAGATTTTAATAATTAATAACTTCCTAATTTGTTTTAGAGAAGATTAATGTCAAATAATCAATCATTTTGCTATTTTTGAGGGATGTACACCTGTTTGGACTAGCTTGCCTGATTTATTTTTAACCCATAATTGATTTATTTGCATTACCTATAAATAAAATAACACAGCCACATCTGCAGCAGATATATTGTCACCAAGTCAGGATGTGACAGTGGCACTTCCAAAAATGTCCCCACCTCCTGCAAGCTTTACTGGCATGCCACAGCCAAAGGTTAAAACCACCATTAAATAATGATTCCAGAATTAGCATAGAAGTCCAAAGTCATCATTTTGGCCTGACAAAACCATAATTCATGGCAAAATTACTCTGGTAGTGAGTGCCCTCTGGTCCAGGCTGTTTTTTCTATTCCCAAAGGTTTCTCTGTTGTCCCCTCTTGTGGCTTTGTCTCGTTCTTTTGGGCAGAGCCAAGCTGAGATTAAAGCCAAGCTTTTTCTATCTTATCTCTCATATATATATATACACATTTTCATTTTTCCCCAGGATCTATCAAATCTCCCTTTACAGCCAAAGGAAGATTTCCTATAAACTCCAAACTAAATTTTAAAAAGTCTTAAAGTAGCAATTAGACTGAACCTAAATCAGCTTGCAGTTTATCAGTTGTATATGAAGTGGCCTCCCCATATTATTTTTATGCAAAGAAATTGCTCTGTCGAGAACTTTGCTGTGGCTCTGATGATCTGCACAACAGATCTACAAGTGTGGGCTTTTTAACTTTACTGTCTTATCAAAAAGAAGATGAAGGTGGCATTAGTAACACAATTAGCACTCAACTTGTTTCAAGCTGTTAATGCTCAGCTTATTTCTAAGTTCTTTTTATCCTCACCTCACCTGCAGCTGCCTAAATAAAATACAGACAGTTTCCACAACACAGGCACTGAAATGTGAGCTTTGCATTCAGCAGGATTGGAGATAATTAAAAGCAATGAGAGACAACTCAGCTCTCAGCACTTTCAAGTGCAGGATCAGTTTGGGAAGGGATGCTCTTCCAACTCGAGGTTTGCTGCTGATTTTAAAACACTGAACCATCAAACTCCAATTTAAGTCCAACAACAAAATAATGAGTGGGGAGGGGGAGTGGGACAGGGAGCTCTGAGATGGAACTCAAAGCAGCAGTGCCTTTGGAGATGGGATGAAATGGAATTGAGTCCATGGCTGTGCCATGGTTCACAAAACAGAATCATGGGCACCCTTTTTATTGGAGTAAAAAAGAGAAGAAAGAGCCTTTTCCCCTCCCAATTAAATTATTGCCAGAAAATATTTTCTTGCTGACAAAAAGTGTCCTTCTAAAGAAAGGAAAATCTCAGTGCCAGTAACAAATGAGACTCTTTATGGAATTTTTGATACCTAACAAATTCTCTTAACCTGGAGGAAGAAGTATATCTAATAGACAACCAGCATATTCATAAAGGAACTGGTGTATTCCTAAAGTAACCCTAAATGCCAAGAAATCTCAGAGCAGGAATGCTGTGTGTTGAAATAAAAAGTCTGTTTTGGGGAAGTGATATTAATTGGGGGTGGTTTTTTCTTCCTTTTAATTATGAGGTGGACTTCGGACACACAGAGATTGAACATTTGCCTAAACCTTATAGCTCCATATTAATTCTTGAGGAAGTTTATATTGCCCTGTATATTAGAGGGGTCTAAATGATTGCCTCCATTTCAGGACTGGTGAGTAGGATGAACATCATCAACAACAAAATCAGCACCACGAGGATGCAAACCATTAACACGAGAAACAAGACTCAGTCCATCCATGTGATACACCTGTCCTGTGCCCACCAAAATGGAAATCTGGGCCTGAATTAAAGATGAGGTTGGCAGAGTCAGACAGTTCTGGCAGATTGTGGAGCATTAACTCCTGCTATAAATGCAGCTGTCACGCCTGACAGCCATTTAACCAGGCAGAAATTCCCAAATAAATTGGTGCCCGTGCTGGGAGCTGCTCCCCCTCTCTCCCACAGCCCAGGGCTGACCTTTGCAGGGCACCACAAATTACCAGGATTATTCAGCAGTCAGTTTTATGAGGCTGTTACTGACACACCATCCCCAATAAAGATTTATGTCCTGCACACCAGAAGCTGAATAAAGTTTACCTGGAAAAAGCTGAAGTGCCTCGAGGAGCGCAGCTCTGGAGCAATCAATAACATCCCACCTCCTGATGTTCCACTCATTAAAAGTATAATATAGATGATAATTATAAAAGAGGAATTTCTTTTGTACTCCTGTACTCATTTTAATTAGATGCCATAACCCTCTTCCTGCTGCATTCACACCTTGTGTTTTTCTGTCACCAGTATTAATTATTTCATTATAAAAAGAGCAGCCCAAGCTTTGAAGGCAACGAGGTAGAGACCCAAAGGTGGACTGTGGGGTAGGATGCACAAATCATCAAAAGCTGAATAAACTCAACTGTAAAAACAGTGGCATCCAGCCTGAACCACTTGTTATACCTGAAAGGGTGTTTTAAACCTGCTTCATGCTTGTAAAAAAGCTGCCTAATTAATGAGGAAGACATCAAGCTAAAGCTGTGAGTAAAGTCAGAGTGATTGTGCTTGCTGTTAGAAAACAGTGCCTTGTTTTCTGGAGTTTACTCAGTCATTAGGGATCAGTCCTGTCAGAAAGGTGACACAGGACAAGAGAAACAAAGGAAGCAGAGTATGGAAGCAGGATGGATGTGGGGTTTACCTTGGTTGGCCTGACTGGGAACGAGCCCTGAGGCTGGAGAATCAGAGAGGGGAGGAGGCTCTTTGGACTTCAGGCAGGGACAGACACACAGAGCAGCAACCCTGGCCCTAAATCATCATTTTCATCCATACATTAACCTTTCATCCATACATTTACCTTTCATCCATACATTTCCCTTCAAGCTCCCAGAGAAGCCCAGAAGGGTTTCCTTCCCACAGCACTGCTGTCTGTACTCTGAAACACTTGCACCAATACCCTGCTTTGTAATTTAATGAATAATAATATTTCTGTAGTGCATTATCCTTAAATAGGACACTTGGAGGAAGGAAATTTTCCTGTTAGGATTGGGATTATTTTTCCTGGTGTTTATATGTTCAACTGAGCAGGCAACAAAGCAAAGTCATTTAGGATACATCCACCACCACTCAGTAGAAATATGTAAGAACAAATCCCTTAAGTGTGACTGCACAAATCCTACACCTTATCCTAAATTATCTGACTGGCAGATGACCCAAAGATGAAACATTTGTGCACAGAAAGTTCATCAAAAAGTCATTTTTTTCTGTCTTTATCTGTTATTTATAATCAACTTCCAGCATTGGGAGCCACAGTGTGGGCAGTGTTTCACAGATCAGCCACCCAGTTGATTTAATGCACTCAAAAGTGCAAACAAACAAGCAGAATCTTGGTTTTGCAGATTTAAGGCTTTGAGTAATGCCTGTGGCTTGCTGAAAATCCTTTTTTATTGAAAATTGAGTATGTCAGCTCAGCCATCACTTTAATTTGTTTTAAAAGATTTATTAGGGTTTGATGGTTTTCCTCTTGCTTGATTTTCATGTGTTTTCCTGATGAAATTAAAATCATTGGAGCTTCCACTAGAGAAGAACTTCATCAATGTGTCAGGAGGAGCACGATTTTAATAAAACACTTTGGGAAAGTTTCCTGAGGAAATATTTTTTAAACTTTTGAGGAGGCACAAGGAACTCATGGGGCTGGAGAGAGGGGAAGCCCAGCACTAACAAGCCACAGAGTTGAGCTTTATATATATCTATATTCTTATTTTATATATNATAATATATATTATAATAGATAATTTATAATATATATTATAATAATAAATAATAGATAATAGGTAATATACAATAGATTATATATTATTAATTATATAGAATTATATAAAATTAATAATACATCCATTAATTTATAGATATTATATTATATATTATATATAGAGAAATAGAAATATATTTTTATATATAGGTATATATCAATAAATATATTTCTATTCTGTACTGGAGAGCTGTTTTGAGTTCTGCTTCCCCTTAGCAGCACAGGCACAGCTCTCTGCTGCTCCTTGTGCACACCCAGGCACTGAAGTGAGATCTCAACATTAACAACTTCTCCTGACAGTGCCAGGACAAAGTTTTCACACTCCCTGTACTCCTGGAATATTCAGGCACCTGGAACCAACCTGCAGCTCCTCACTCATGGTGCTGTTCAGGAGGTGAATCCAAGGCAGCCTCCAGCTGTTTTCCTCAGGAGGCTTTTCCAGCTGTGGGACCTGGATGCCACCCAGCTGGGGATGGGCCAGAGGGTGACCTTGGGCTCTCCATCCCAGGGGTTGGGTGTAAGATTTGCCATCCCAGGTTCTTTAAGGAGAAATTTTAGTGTGTCCTTTGTCTTTTAACATGTTCTTTAACTTTCTGGTGCCTTGGGAAGGCTGGCCTGGAAAAGAGACTGACCAGAGCTGGAGAATAAAGAAGAGATTTATTAAAAGGCCTTTAAGAATCCCCCTTGGGCAGGACAAGAGCCTGGGCAGGGATACACCCAAGGTGGACACAAAATGGTCAAAAAATGGACAAAAGGTCATGAAATCTCACCCTTTGATCAGTTTGGGTCCATTTGCACCTTGGGGTTGAATTGTCCCATTCCAGCTCCAGGCTGGGAGCTCCCATCCTTCTTGTTCCTCCCTGCAGCCACCCTTGGTTGTGCTTTGGGCTGGAAGTTGTCCTTGGGGTGCAGCAGGAAAAGGATTTGTTTTGTGTCCCTGCTGTGTGCAGAGCTGAGTGACCCTGACTGTGAGCTCAGAGCTGCACCCTGGGCACCACAGAGCCTGGGATACAGGGAAGGGAAAAATGAAGTTATGATTTCAGCTGCACCCACCATCATCATTTCACCCCTGAGACACAACACACACCTCTCAGTGCCACCCTTAACATAACAGCACCGTGGAGAATTGACAGAGTAGCCTGGAAAATCCCAGGGAATGTAAATTTTGGGAAGGAATTCTTCCCTGAGAGGGTGGGCAGGCACTGGCACAAGTTCTCCAGAGAAGCTGTGGCTGCTCCATCCCTGGAAGTGTCCAAGGCCAGGTTGGGATGGGGCTTGGAGGAACCTGGGATAGTGGAAAATGTCCCTGCTCATGGTAGGAAGTGGAATAAGAGCTTTAAAGTCCCTTCCAACCTTCAAGACCATCAAGACCAACTGTGCTTCAAAATATAACTTTCAAAAATCTGAATGGAGGGCAGCTAAAAATATCTATAAATTAAAGGTATTGTAATAAGCCCAGAAATCAAAGCTTGAAATTTTCTTTCATGAAGCTTGACATAAAATGCACCCTATTTATATATATTTCAAAGTGTTCTACTTCCCTTTGGTGCTCAGCTGTAATAAAATATAACTCCATGTGCTCTCCAGGTATCACAGGAAATATAATCTGTACCTGCAAAGGAATTCCACTTTGATTTAGAAAATTGTCTGCCCCTCACAAATTACACTCTGCCAGCAGAAACGTTTAAAAAATAAATTTGAAATTTCATTACAGCCTGTTAAAATTACTTAAAGTGAACATTTGGGATAAGCTGTGGGAGAGATGCAGGAAAACACTACAAGGGAGCCCCATCTAACATGGAAATGAGACACCATTACCAAAAATGAAAATGCTCTCAGGTCTGCATTCCCAAGCTTTCCTCAGAAGATTCAGCCTAAATTAATATTCAGGAAGAGGGGGAAAAGGAACTGAGTGGTGAGAAATACAAAGTGTTGGATACAGGGGAGGAGAATCTGAACCATTCAGGTCCCCTTATGAGTTTCAGTGTGAATTGTAGCAAAGCAGGAAATTGATGGGAATCATTTCCAGCAGCTGGGAGCAGACTTTGTGCTGGAAAAGCAGCTGAAATTTTAGGATATTTAAGTAGGATGAAAAAACATATAGAAAATATTAGAATGCATTAAATAAATCCCTGATTCCCTCCCAAAACCTCATGCTCAGGAGCATCCCAGCAGTCTGCTGGCTTTTGGAAAGAGGCAATAAGAATCATTATTGACATGGAAAACTTTCTAAAGCAGCACTGTTTGTCTTGGACACAAGGGAAATAAGAAATAAATAAAAACCCAGACTTACAACAACAGGTGGAATCCTGTTCTCCAGTCTCCTGATGTAAAAATTCAGGGACAGCACGAGGAACTGGAAGGGTACAAAGCAGGCAGGAGGATTTCTTCCATACAAGACTGAATTAGACACCTGAAATCCTCACCACAAGGATATCACTGAGGCTGGGAACTTTACCAGCTGGTTAAAAAACCCCTGTATTCCTTTACAGGGCAGTCAAAGATACAATATCACTTTAAAAACTAAAAATTAAAATTAATTTCTAACCATCTAGGAACAGATATTTTCGAGAGCACAGATTATGTCATCTTGCTGAATACCTGAAGTGATGTGAAAGGAATTTGGTGCTTTCCTCATGTCAAGGCAGGGAGGGGACATGGGCTGGAACCAAGCACAGCATGGGCTGGAGCTCAAACCAGTGCTCTCTGCCAGCACCTCATCACCAGCTCTTCAGCTGGGTTCAGTGCTTTGGAAGCTTCTGGTGGTATTTCAGAATCCAGGGATAGTGCTGCTCCTTTCTGTGGGCACCAGAAATCCATTTCCACTCATCTCACCCTGGGGTGAGCTGTGCTGAGAATTAACAACCCTGGGGATGACAGGAGCTGCAGGAGAGAAAATGCAGTCCAAGATTCACAGGGACCAACACTGGGAACCTGAATCTCTGAATTGAAACTCTCCAGATTTAAATCAGGGGGTCTGGAAAGGAAGAAAGAGCAGCTCCAAAAGGAGCAGAACGACCTGAGGGACACAGAGAAGCCACCAGGGAGGGCTGAGGTGCAGGAGGAAAGGACAGGCACTGACACAACTGAGTCTTAAATGACCTTTAAACCCCTTGGGTTACCCTGTGGACACTGCAGGGCTTGGCCCATCTCTCTTTCCAAAGAGGATTGTACTCATCTTACACCCATCCCAAATATCAATGAAAATAAAATCAGTTATTAAGCTGCCTCTAAGCTCTGCCTCCATCCTATGAGCAGCACCTGCATCTCTGCATTTCTGGAGCCACCAGCGTGGTCCTGGCACACTCTTTAAGCTTTTCCTTCCTCCCTTTCCAGTCCAATTCCCATTCCAGCTCTGTTCATCCCCACATTCTCCCTGCCCCTGTGCTATGACCATCCCCTGCTTCCACACAGGAGCTCAGAGGCTGAGGTCTCCCTCCAGGGAAAAAAAAAGGTGCTCATTTATCCATTCTGCCAATTTTTAAAAGCCTGAAAATATTTAGCATTTAGAAAAACATTCTTAGCTGCAAGGAAGATAAGGAAACACGTGAATTTGGTGTAAATACTGATCACTTTGTGATAAGGAAAAGATGGAAAAGACTACAAAATTATTTTCTGTGTTATTGGATCAATGTGCAATTGATTAATTTGGAGGCAAGGACTGAGATTTCTCTCATCTCTTATTGATGTGGTAGCTGCAATACCTCAAATGAACAGTCTAGACTTCCAATTCACATTAAAAAAAATAAAATAAATAAAAAGTGGATTTTTTTTTTTAACTACCTCATGCATGATACTGCGTATTTTTCATTCCACTTCTGGCTGGATATGGAAATTGGCAACTTGTCCTGTTTTGAGCTTTTCTGGTGGACAAATGGATGATTCTTCTACTCCAGCACAGCCAAATCCAAATGTGCAGGCTGGGATGTTGCCAGATGACAATGAACTCCCAGCTTGTGTTTAACACAGCTCCCAGATTGATTATTAAATGATTTCTGAAAGGCAAAGGGATGCTGTTGGGCCTGACCTAAATTGGGAAGTGTCAGTCTTGATAAATTCTTCAGCACAAGTGTAACAGGTGAAGGCTCACATTTCAGTAATGATGTGCACTCCCGGCCTCGATAAATAATTGGGAAGTGCTTTTTCTGTTTGTGCCCTGCTCAGAGCAATTGCTGCAACAGCAGTTAAGGTGTGAACATATTTTATATTAATTTAGCTCACTGTCCCACACTCCTGCACCCTGCCAAAGCTGTGCTTTCTCTATTCCCTTGATCTTCAGTGCTAAAGATGCAACAGCAGCTCTGACATTGATCAAAGTTTCTCAGCTCCCAGCCAAAATCCAATAAGCAAAGTCCAGCCAGGATCTGGGAGATGGAGACATTTTTGAATTTTTAGGTGAAAAAACTTATGGAAAGCTTGGTGTTATCTCACACATTCTGCATTTTTCTAGGTCCCTTGTCCTCTGCACTGGCTCAGCACCCTTTAATGGCAATAATCCAGAATAGAAAAGGTTGTCATTAAAAAAAAAAAAAAAAAAAAAAAAAGGCAAAAAAAAAACACTTTTTTTCCCTTTTTTTTTTTTTTTTTTTTTTT
>WEIU01004448.1:213361-230091 GCA_013389925.1 Aegithalos caudatus
ATTTTTTTTTCCTATTCAGGAAGTGTTTTCCCATTAAGCATTTTTCCCTTTTTCTGGACACAAAGGTAGATGTTCATCCCTGCCTCTAAAACATGGAAAGACCATTTACAAGAGCTCGTAGTGCCAGGACAAGAGGGATTGGCTTCAAACACACAGAGGGCAGGGATGGGTGGGATTTTGGGAAGGAATTCCTGCCTGGGAGGATGGTGAGGAGCTGGCACAGGTGCCCAGAGCAGCTGTGGCTGCCCCTGGATCCCTGGCAGTGCCCAAGGCCAGGCTGGACAGGGCTTGGAGCCCCTGGGACAGTGGGAGGTGTCCCTGCCATGGCAGGGGGATGAAGAAAAAGATCCTTAATGTCCCTTTCCAAAACATTCCATGATTCTGTGATTCCCATTTGTGGAGCCTCTGAGACAGGAACAGTTTATTCCTAATTCTCTCAGCCTACCTAATTCTCTCTCCTTCACCACTGTATTCCCAGAGCTTCTTAAGAAAAAATAAATTTTTATGCATATAAATCCTGCACCAATGTTCCAAAGGGGGGGATTTAACATTAATCACTATTAATACAATCTCCTCATTATCCCAAATTAAGTCTTATTCCAGCTAATCTAAAGGAGGGTTAAGTTAAAGCAGCTTGAGTAGGCTGGGTAGGTGCTGCAGCCTCACCTCAGCAGGTCTGTATCCCACCTTTCCCATCCCTCCAGGGGAAATTCCCTACAAAAGCACTGATTATCCCCCTGGACAGCCTCCTCCTTGATCACAGGGGCAGTGACACTAAAAGGACTAAAGATTATTCTAGAGTGGCACAGCTTGTTATTTTCCCATCAAAAAGCCACTCCCAGGGCACTCCAAGCACTCAAAAGCCATTTTTTGTTGGAATTCCAGAATAAAAAATCCCATAAAAACTCCTGAGCCTCCCTGGCTGAGTCCTGCCCCTGTTTTTGCAATTCCATACCTACTTGTGAGCTCCATAAAATTCAGTCAGTGGCTTTCTGCTTCAAACACTGTCAATGCTGTGACTGCAACAGGAATCCAAGAGCTGGGGTTTGTAATCTCATTTTGGAGCTGGAATCTCAGAGCCAGAATGGAAAATATTCTCTGTTAGGCATCACCTCTACTGCTGTCCATAAATATATTTATTGGGATATTTTTAGGAGATCAGCCATCTCTCTGGAGCAGAATTTCTGTGATGTTTTCCCCCTGGATATAAATATTTTTTTCTGCCAATCTTTCTCAGACACGTCAATACACGCTCATAATTCTTACCTTCGTGATGTTGCTTTTTCATGAACATTAATTTGATTATATCACACTAATAAACAGCATTATTAGCTGTTCCTCCTGTTATTCTGATAAATTGAGCTCTAGCTCATTAGTACAATAATTTCCAAAAATCAATATTTGGATTGTTTACAGACAAGGAGCTCAGGATTGACTTAGTTCCCTCAATAAATAATTTATCACCAAATATTTGTAATAAATTATGCTCCCAACTTTCCTGAAGTACATCATCCATGCTGCCATTTAAATATATGCCAAACAGTGATCCAAATATCCAGGCACACAAATCTCAGGCCCTTCAGAAATGAGCTGGACACTTCTGCTGTCACCTGTACAGCTTGGCAGGAGAGCTCCCAGAATATCTCTGTGAGTGTTAGCACTGGAATTCAAAATATTTGGGAGTTGTTTGACTTCCACTGGGAAGGGTGAGTCCAAAAAAGTGACAAAGAACATCCCTTGAATCAGCTTTGTGCTTGATGTAATCCAGATTTGTGTAAAAGTCCATCCCACCAAGCTCTTGGAATGTTGTGTCTCCCAGAAGAGGTTCACTTTGAGCTACTTCTGTGGAAATTAGGAGGAATTTGCACCAAAATCCTACAGATCCTACAGGCAAGGCTACCCTTTTCACCACATGTGAAGCACAAAATTCCCAGAACAATTGAGGGGATAGAGCCTCCTCTGAGTTATGCAAACCTGAAGATGAAATGCACTTTGCTCCCTCCCATTTGAAACTTTCCATTTCCCACTTGAAACTTTCCATTTCCCATTGGGAATATTACCAAACCTTAAAGCAGAAATGCTGCAAGGACTCCTGCAACAGAAACCAGCACCAGTGTGGATGTTCTGACCTTTCTGGGGGAACTGAGCCAGGTGAGTCCCAAAGAGGAGCTGGGATTGTTCAGCCTGGGCAGGAGAAGCTTTGGGGTGACCTCCAGCACCTGAAAGGAGCCACAGGAAGGTGGAGAGGGAAAATTTCCAGGGGATGGAGGGACAGGACACAGGGAATGGCTTCCCACTGCCAGAGGGCAGGGTTAGGTGGGATTTTGGGAAGGCATTTCTGGCTGGGTGGGTGGGGAGGGGCTGGGATGGAATTCCCAGAGAAGCTGTGGCTGCCCCTGGATCCTTGGCAGTGCCCAAGGCCAGGTTGGACAGGGCTTGGAGCAGCCTGGGATGTCCCTACCCATGGCAGGGGTGGCACTGGATGATTTTTAATGTCCCTTCCAACCCAAACCCTCCTGGGGTTCAGAGGATGAGAAATCCAAAGTCACTGCAATCTCCAGACCTGAGCAAACACTGTCCTTTCGGTTTGGTGCATAAAACAAATTCCTCACCTTAAAAAAGCCTAGGATCAAACTGAAATAGACCTGAAAAATAAAAAAAAGGAATTAAATTCTTACATTTTAAAAGGTTTCCATGAAATCACTAACGATGGTTCAGTTCCCATTTCTTGACATGGCACTTTTTCCCTCAGCCAGCAATAGGAGTAGGAAACTCCACGAGAAATAAATGGAAATTTTTATTGTAGATTGCCTAAACTGCACATGGACAAATCAAAAGGAATTAGCAATTAAAAAAAAATAGTCTCTTTGGTCAGCAGACATGAGGAGCTGAAGAAAAGTTGCTGTGGCACAGTGGTGGAGACTGGGGGGGTGTTTCACCAGAAAAAACATCCCCATCCCAGCTCTCACTGCTCATGCTCTGGGCATGAGGACTAAAGCAGAATGGCAATGGCCCAGATAAACTTTCTGGGAAAATTAGGAGCTCTTTCCATCAATATCTGATTTTTTTTTTCCTCTCATATTTTAGATTGGACTCTGTTCTGTTAAATTTTGCTACACACACTCGCAGCCCTCGATTTGGGCAGCGCGTGCCATGTGTACAGATGCCAAAAACCAGGAGAAAATCCTTTGCAATCCTCAAATGACAAAACCCAGTGGTGCAGGACAGCACTAAACACCAGCAGTTGGGCTTTGGCTCTGGCTCCTCAAACAAGATCCAAAATGCAAACAGGAATTTGGCACAAAAGTCTGAAACTCAGACACCGCCCTCAAAAAAAAAAAAAAAAGCCAAGATGACTTTGACAACCGACAAAAAATTCTTTTTTTCTTTTAATATGATTCCCCCCAAAATTAAAGCTATTTTTTTTTTCCAGCAGAGTGTCAGCTGTAAACATTAAATCCATGGTGTGAGGGATGGTTTGCTCAGAGCTGAGATTGCTCAAGAGCAGCACAGAGTGACCCTCCCCGTGGTGGCAAAGTTGGTGTCAGCTTGAATTACAAGTTACATAAATCCGAGTTACATGAGTTATAACCCCAAAGAACTGCTCCAGCCTGTGTGCTGAATTATTTGGCCAAGTTTCTCTTGCTGTTTGCAAATCAGGCTGGTTCATTTGATGGGTTGTTTTTTTTTTTGCCATTTCCCACTTTTCCCCTCTCTGTTCCCAGGAAGAAGCACTGACCAACACTCACCCCATCCTGCTTTTCCTCCCAGATCTGGGGGAAATTCTCCAGGAATATTCCCTGTCTGGAGAAAACAGGATGAGGTTGAAAGAAAATATCTGGAATAACGCTGTGAGGGTTAATTGGGTCAAATAATTAATCTAACCTTCATTATGCAACAATTTCTTCTGAAATCCAATCCCATTTTCTGGGAGAAAAAAAAAAACCTCATTAAACAACTACTTAAATCTGTGTTCAATGTATATTTAACTACAAGAGGGCAGGAGTTTTAGCAGAGCATCTCCACATAAGTTGGCCTAAATACCTCTAATATTGGCATTTTGCTCAGTAATTAACATAATTTACACTATGGAGCTTATTTTCTTCCCAGAAATCAATCCTTCTGCTCTGATACGTTCCCAAGGAAAAAAAAAAAATTAAAAAAGGAAAAAAAGATAAAATCTATTTCTAAAGACTTTTATAGAGTAAAACCAGTGAATTGCTGGATGGATGTAACTGCCCTGCTGTGAGGTCAAACCTAGGAGGCAGATAATGTCCTGATGGCTTTACAGTTCCTTTCTTTAAGCACTCTTCTCCACTGCCCTTTTTTCACCATGAAAAGAGCATTTCATTTCACTGCTCCCAACCCCAGCCTCTAGGCATGCAGGTTTGCTTTCAAGAGGAGAATTATGTGTACAACTTATAACACATAAAATAGGAAAATACAGAGAGGTAACGTGTTCCAAAATCTATACACAGAGAAATAATAATTAAAAAAAAAAAAAAAAAAGAAAATAAAAAAAGTGAAATCTGAGGCTTTTTCCTCCCCATGCTGTGGGTTTATAACTCAGTGCTCAGGTTTCTCCTCTGCAAATCAAAGCATCCCATCCCTCCCACGCCTCCTCTCCAAGCTTTAATCACTTCTCTCACCTTCCCTGGTGACTCCTGTGACTTCCCATGCCCTTCCCAAGGTGCAGGGATGGAGACAGGGATGGAGACAGCAGTGCCTGCTCCAGCTGTGGGCACAGCCAGGCTTTAGGGAGTGACAAACGATGCTCTGTGCCTTGTTCTCGCTGACTTTTCCCGATTTAGTTCCGTGGAAAGGTCAACTTTTGTGTAAGACACCAGAATTTCATGGCAGATTCCTGTTTCCTACATTACTTTGGCACATGTTTTCACCTCAGAGCAGGTAAGGAGTGAGAAATATCCTGCTCATCCCTGCAGGGTGACGAAGCTCCTTTCTTGGGGGGCTGGAAAAACAACACTCATCTCCCAAAGCATCCAAATTCCCAACCAGGAAACAAAACAAGATGCAGTTTTGTTTGGTTTAATCCTATTTTTCATACGAACAAATGCCATGCACCAGGGCAAAATATGATGTATTAATTAATTAGGAACCCCTCAATTACAACCAGCTTATAAAAGAGGGGTTCCAAATGAATTAACACATCACATTTTTGCTCTAGAGCACCGCTGCATCTCCTTGTGGGGAAGAAAACATTGCCCTTTTCCAGCAGTGTGATCACTTTGTCACCTCCAACAAACAAGTACAATTTGAAAGCCCCCGAGTTCAGGAGGCTGACAAGGACTGGCTGGATGTGCATCAGGGAGATAACACACCTTGACTCCAGCAGAGCAGGGGTGAGTGCCCAGCACTCCATGGCACATTTGTGAGGGGGAAATAGAGCATGCAGCTAATCCTCCAGAGTGCTGGTATTTTATTTGGGGAGATTTACTCCATGCTCTGTTTCACCCAACCCTAACAAAAAAAAAAAAAAAAGAATAGTTATTTTAATTCAAGATGTTTGTGCCCGACACTACTTATTTAAAATTGTTTTTCCTTATTAAGATTTGGTGCTTTTAAGTTGGAAAAAAATATTCTTCTGTTTGTCTGGTGCCTAATTGGGGTGGCTGAAATGTGATTTTTTTTTGTGTGCAATTTGCAACTGTCAATGAGTTTTAAATTTGAACAATACACAGCATCCTCAGATTGCTCTGAAGGCAGAGCCAGAGAGTTCACAAGAGCCCAGAAAAAAATAGAATCTGTCTCCTTACTGCTAACAAACTGTATTTTATTATTATTTTAGAGGCAACAAAAGGAGGGCTCAGCATTTGGAGTCACCACTGATGTAATATTTACATCCTGTCCATTCTGGGCCTGGGGCAAAATCCAATAAAACCAGGAGAAGAAATTCCATTGGCTCCAACAGGTTTTTTATTGGACTCCACCTCAGCAATTTGCAGGGTGAGATCTGGGCCCCACAGAAGGATAATGGGAAAGGTCTCATAGACTTCAAGGGAAGCAGAATTGCTCCTACTGAAGTTAATGGGAAAAAAAAAATAAAACAAAACAAAGCTCTGTTTTCCTGCTTATTGTGTGAGGAGAAATTCTGGGAATGGCACCTCTGATCCATTATTTACCTTCTGTGATGTTTTATATTAAAGACATGGGAAAACAAGAAAACCAGGAGAATTCCTGAGTGCATCTTAAAAGCATAAACTGTATTTTCAAAATAATCAGTCATATTCTCTAATCTCCCTCCTCAGTGTTTCTGAGGACATGAAAACAGTGTTGCCTTTAAACTGGCCTAGATTTGGGGTGAGGGTTTTTTTTTTTCCTGCTTTTCTTTTAGCAATGCCATTAAAGGGTGGCCTGCACCCAGGAGATCACAGCTAATGATGTGTACAACTCCTGCCACAGAGGTTTTATTTGCTCTCCAGCTGGATTTGTTGAACAGGAGCAGAGCTCTTGCTTTGTTAGGACTTTTTTGGGATGTGTTGTGAGGAGCCAGATGTCGAAAAATCCAACCTGAGAATTAACTCCAGTCGCTGTCAGAGATAAAATATGTTATTATGCTTGTACTGCGTGTGTCTGTGACTGATTTAAATGCTGCCTTCCACAGACTGCTTAAAGCAAATTTAAATCTCTATTTATAGTGTGTAATCAGCTGTCTGGCACCATCCTCCCCATGGAGACATCCCTGTCTTTTCTGGTGCCTCTCTGGCTATTCCTGGAATATCACCACCATCCAAAACACACTCCATGAGTAAAGCTACAGCCAAAGGAAATTTCATTTCTCTTCAGCATACAACTGCAGAAGTCTTTAGGCAAAATGCTCTTCAGAGAGCACTTCCCACTGCACCCTGTAGTCTGAAAAACACTCATGTGGCATCTGACACTTCAGACAGCAAACAGAGGCAGGCAGGAGAAAGCCAAAAACTTCCCAAGATGAGCCCTTGTAGCCAACAGCTTTCTCAAGAGATGGGCTAGGAAAAGGGAAAACTGCTTCAAACTCCCAGGGGGCTGGTTGGGATCAGTTATTGGGAAGGAATTGTTCCCTGGGGGGGTGAGGAGGGGCTGGGATGGAATTCCCAGAGCAGCTGTGGCTGCCCCTGGATCCCTGGAAGTGTCCAAGGCCAGGTTGGGCATTGGAGCTTGGAGCAGCCTGGGATGGTGGAAGGTCCCTGCCCATGGCATGAACATCCCACTGTGTGGGATTTAAGGTCCCTTCCAACCCAAACCATTCCATGGTTCTATGACCAAATGTATTTGGTCTGTGTGATCCAATGAGATTTTTATTTCAGCCTGCACCAACAATTTTAGCTGTCCCTACTCACCCAACACCTTCACACCACACAGAAATAAACATGGAAAGACCTGGAAACTTGCTCAAAGCTTCAGCCCAGGATGAGCACAGACCTTGCTGCTTTTGCTTGCTCTCACCTCCAGCAGCACAAGCTCCTCTGCCTTCCCACCCCAGGATTTTCCAAGTTTATGGCCCCAGCTTGTCCAAGAACTGGACATTTCCAAGAATGAGAGCAGCCTGAATGACACTGATTTGCTGCCTCAGATTTTATCACCCAAATGCAAAAAAAACACACAAAATAAAATAAAAAGGTGAGGAACATCTTTGGAGACATTTCTCCTGCTAACCCCATGTGCAGGACTTGGATTTGCTCAAACACCAAACTAAAGCACACTAAATCAAAAGCTCAGACTAAATATTCCTAACATCACCACCAAGGACATTTTTCTACCTTCTACATTCTGTTCTTCTACTGCACTTCACAACATTTTAAAAATGGCAAACTACAGCCTCCAGAAAGTTAAAAAGCAAACCCCAACTTCCTTTCTCATTTGAATCCTGTTGTCACAGAGCAGGAGCAGATGTGCAAATGTTTGTTTACTCAGCTCTTGATAGTAGGCATTTGCCAGCAGATGCATGAAATTAATTTCTGCCCTAGTATTAAAAATCATTTCCTCCATTTAAATGTCTCCTTGATAAAGGAACAGGATCATGAAGTGGTTCAGTTGATGAAGCAGCACAAATAGAAACAATAGTTCCTATTTTAGGAGCACTATTTCTATTTGCTTAGATTGCACAGGGTGTCTTGCAGGAAAACAAATAATTATTTTTCAAGTCTTCCATCCAAACATTTTCCTTTGGAACGTGCTTCCAAGAGCAGCATAGGAGAATATGCATTTTTAACTGCAAGAAAAAGAATTTTGGTGTCAGGTTGGCTTCACACAGTCAGAGGAAAAGGTAGGATTTCATACCCTTGTTTTTGCCTCATTTCTCACTTTTAGGGAGCACTGGGAAGTTGCAAAAGAACATTTTATTCCCAGAGTATTTTTATTTTGGGCTCAAGGACGTGTCCACAGGAAGCCTTTGTGGCTGACAGAGAGAAAGTGAGGGGAGCTTGTCCTGGAACCAATGCCCCTCTTGGGCTCCTGGTTGTTCTTTTTGGAATTTCCATGTCTGCAATGGGATTTCAGAGAATTCCTGATGCTCACACTCCTGTAACTCCATGGATTCCCAAATTCCTGATCCTACAGCTTCTGTGTTTCATAATAAAGCTCAATAAATAAATAAGTAAAATGCTACCATGCTGTGACCTCCTATAAATCCATTCTTTTTAAGCAGAGCTGCCTCAGAAACTGGGAAATTAAAAAGTGGCTTTAATTTTCCCACAGAACCAACTCCTCCAGTTTCTAGGCTGTCCCTGGGCACAGGCAGCCCAGTCATTCCCATGGAAGCCTTTCCAAGGGCAGTGGGGAACACCAGGATGAACCATTATTTCATGGACTAAGATCAGCATCAAAAAATCTCATGGAATTTCTAAAATAAGAGATCAAATTTGCTTAATTTCATCCTTAAAAGCCCCCAATTACTTTTATATTTACTGTTAAAGAAATTATTACTATTTATTACTTTACAACTTATAGGAAATAAAACTTTGACTGTTTTAAGAAATAAAAATTCTTCACTATTTTAAGAAATACTTAACTATTATAATAAATAGGTAAGTAAGTAAATAAGGTGTTTTGTGTTCTGCAACCATCCTTTACTGTTATAATAAATGGGTGAGTAAGTAAATAAGGTGTTTTGTTTCCTGCAGCCATCCTTTACCCCTCAGTAAAGTGTTATTTCCATAAGTGGTTCAAGAAAGTAGGAATTTCAGAGCTGGAGCAAACGGGATAACTGGAAAATGATGATCTGAACTGCACTTTAAAATAGTTACTCTGAATTTTTGCAAAGCCTCCTCAACCTCTCTTTGGGAACATACCTCCCATTCCAGCTGCATTTCACTCCACACACAACTTGGAGCTAATTTCTTTGCTTAATTTCAAGTGACAGTGGAGCAGTGAGCCATCAGTCAAAGGAGTGCTCCCATCTGGGGAAGTGTCACCTGTAAATCCATCCATTATCCCTGGGCTGGCACCAAGCTGGGGATGCTGATGTGTGCCTGTGTCACCTGAGGCACTGAAACCACTGAGTGGGAACTTTGGAAAGTGGGAACTTTGGAAAGTGGGAGAGCTTTGCTACAGGCTGAGCTTTCTTTTCACAGTCTCTGGGCTTCAGCATGCCCCAAACAACAACAAAAATATAAAAAAATAATTGACCAAAGAACCCAAAAAACAGCACCCTAACCAAAGCAAACCACACAAAAGAAAAAATAAAGTGTAACTAATTGCACATTCTTTCCAAGCTGTGATCACAAAATTGTTCCAGTAGGAAAAGACTTCCAAAATCATCAATTCCAGTAACACCAAGTCCCTCACTCACCCATGTCCCTGAACACCACATCCACACATTTTCTGAACCCTCCCAGGAATGGTGACTCCAACCCTCCCTGGGCAGCCTCTTCCCATTCCTGACAGCCTTTTTGCTGAAGGAATTCTTCCAAAATATCCCATCTAAACCTCCTCTGGTGCAACCTGAGCCTGTTCCCTCTTGTCACCTGGGAGAAAAGACCGACTCCCACCTGGCTGCAACTTATTTTCAGGGAATTTCAGGGAATTTAGAGTCACAAAGACTACAACTTTGTGAGATTCCACCTCAGTTCTACAAATGCAGCCAGGGCATCACCACACAGAGCTCCCCTCAGGAAAAGACCCCACAGCACTTAATTAATTACTTAATTAATTGAAGCTCCACAGCACACCGCTCCACATTTGAAGACACTTTTTATCTGGGTCCCATTTCTGGTGTCAAAGGCTCTGTTCCTGGATCCCTGGATGCCATCTTATGTGGAGTAATAAATAAATATTCCCCTAAAAATGTCCCTGCTGATCCCATCACTCTTCCAGACAAATGACCTGGGATCCAGAATATTTTGGCATGTCCTGCCCTGCAGGGGCTGGAACCAGGAGCCAAAGCTGATCCCTGCACCGACAGCTGCAGGAAAGGCTGGCACCAGCTCTGCTGTAAACAAATTAAAAATTACTTCACTTTTAGCCTACATTTTATCTCAGGTGAATCTCTGCAGTGCTTAGCAGGGCCTTGTATTCAAATTCTGCCTTAAAATCCGGTGTTAATTAAGCAATTAAGGATGGCAAGGCTGATTTTATGGCATCGTTTACTCCTGGATGATTGTGCTGTGAGGTGAACTCCACAGCCTTGTTTTATGGCCTTGTGAAAAGCTGTCTTCCTTCTCTCATTGCTTTTATAACAGATTATAATGAATTCTTCTTTATGTATTTTAAATTATTTGCTTGATAACAAAGTGGTCCTATTATTTGGCACGTTAGCATAAGGTGCTGTCAGCTGGAGTTTAGCAGTAGTTAGAGACATTATTTGCACTGGTAGCAAATTAAAGCACTCCAGATTAAAAAAAAAATACCCAACAAAACAACAACCTAGAAAAATGCAGCAGCAACTTTTGTCACAAATTTAGGGACAGAAATGATTTTGGAATGCAGAAAATTCAGCTTGGGGAAGGAGGATATGGATTGGTGGGCATTGCTTAGGAGATCTACAGGGTAACAGAGTCACTGGGTGAGGCAGGTGGGTCAAAATGAGGGATTTTAGGCAGAAAATATCATTTGGGCAATGCTCCAGGCACAGGGTGGGGTTGTTGGGGTGTCCTGGGCAGGACAGAGCTGGACTGGATGATCCCTGTGCTCCCTTCCCACTCAGGATACTCTGTGATTCTGGGATTCAGGGATCAAATCTGTGTGATATTTCTTATTGTGAGAGTTTTGTGCTGAAGAACCAAAGAGAAACACCCTTTAAGAGAATAAAATGAGCTCCAAAGCACATGAACTCAGTTCCCAGTTAAATCCCAATCCCAGCTAAACTGTGCAACAGACATTCCCCAGAATTAGTGACACAGGCAAAGGGGGAAGAATATAAAATAATATTGCTTTTACTAAAAACATGATTCATTTTACTGGTGTGCCTGTACATGGGCATAATAAATACATTAAATATGAATAATTTATCAGGATGTATTTGGAATAACGTGCATGCCTGGGAATACTGGTGATATTTTTAAATTCCTGTTATCTTTAGAAGCACAGCAGGACAAATGCAGCCATTACCCATCTCACACACCACCAGAACATCTAAACTCACCTTCCTCTTCCAGAAACAGGCAGAGAAAGCAGGAGTGACAACAGGTGAGTTCTGAAAGTGAGCAAGTGGTGGCAGTGGAGGAGGGCAGGAATGACAGACTCTCCATAGGGCAGGGGCTGAACTGAAGGATGAGAAGGATGGAGTTGTACAAATAATCACCTGCACAAATTGAGCCAAGGCTGTAGCAGGGACTGTTTAATCTTCTTTTTGCAACTCCATCCTTAACTAGAACGTGTGCTGGGGGTGATGTCCCAGTGGTCCACACAGCCAAAGACTCCTGGAATCATTAAAGCTGGAAAATAGCTCCAGGATCATCAGTTCCAGCCTTGGACTGAATACTGCCCTGCCAGTAAATCACATCACAGAGTGCCACATCCACTCACCCTTTGAACAATGCCAGGGATTCCACTGATGCCTTGAATTTTATCTCCCCTGTATCCCAGGCTCTGTAGTGCCCAGGCTGCAGCTCTGAGCTCACAGTCAGGGGCACTCAGCTCTGCACACAGCAGGGACACAAAACAAATCCTTGTCCTGCTGCACCCCAAGGACAACTTCCAGCCCCAAAGCACAAACAAGGGTGGCTGCAGGGAGGAACAAGAAGGATGGGAGCTCACAGCCTGGAGCTGGAATGGGACAATTCAACCCCAATGTGCAAATGGACCCAAACTGATCAAAGTGTGAGATTTCATGGCCTTTTGTCCATTTTTTGACCATTTTGTGTCCATTTTGTGACCATTTTGTGTCCACCTTGGGTTTATCCCTGCCCAGGCTCTTGTCCTGCCCAAGGTGTACCCTAAATGCCTTTCAATAAATCCCTGCTTTATTCTCCAGCTCTGTCCAGTCTCTGTTCCAGCTCAGCCTTCCCAAGGCATCACCACCATCACCACATGAATGTCCCCAGCCTTGCAGGGTGCATGAACTGGAAATTGTGCCCATGTCCAGTGCCAGGCAGGATTTCCTCAGGTGCCACCTCAGGCAAAGAAATATTACCAGGAACATCACTCCTAATGCCTTAAACAAAGCTCCAGCCTCGTGTGCCATGGGCAGAGCAGTCACAAGGGAGCAGCAAATGGATTTGCTGGGTATTAACACAGACAGAGGCAGAGGAATAAATGTCTGGGAAGGGCTGGGAGGCTTCAGAGCCTGCAAAGACAATCAGAAGATTTGTGGTGAGTGTTAATTAGTCCCAAGCTAGAGATGAGCACTCCCATCAATCTCAGGAGGCCCAGGGAGGCCTTTTCTTTGAGTGCTGCTTCCTTCCCTGCACAGAAATCCCTTCCCACAGGCAGCAGGAGTGAGGATTCCCTTTCAGACTGACACATTTATGTTCTGTACTGCTCCTCTTTTGCTTTGTTAGGGTGAGCCTGTGCCCTTAAACTTGGCCACCCTGGAGGAGATTCTCTTCTGGATTCCTGTTCTACAGCTCAGGACAGGGTTTGCTTCTTCCACCACATTCCTTTAAGATGTGATTTTAGGAGATGGAACTTTCAGGGAGAGAGGCCAGAGGAGGCCACGGAGCTGCTCCCAGGGCTGGAGCCAGGCTGGGAGAGCTGGGAATGTTCACCTGGAGAGGAGAAGGCTCCAGGGAAACCTCAAAGCCCTTTGCAGGACATGAAGGAGCTCCAGGAGAGCTGGAGAAGGACTGGGGACAAGGGATGGAGGGACAGGACACAGGGAATGGCTCCCAGTGCCAGAGGATGGGATAGGTGGGAGATTGGGAAGGGATTATTCCCTCTCAGGGTAGGCAACCACCAGCACCAGTTTCTGACTTAAGAGGACCTATGAGACAAATTTTCAGGGTAGTGATGCCATCAAGTTGATGAGCTTAAAATATCAGAGTCCTGCCACAACCTCACATCGAATCCCTGAGCACCAGCTCACAGAAATAATATCCTACATTCCTTCTAAAAGCAGCTGAGAAGCACCTTTTAATTGTCACTGCCCCGAGAGTGGAGTGCCCTGGGGAAGGTGCTGTGTGCAGGGAGTGCATCCCAGCCCTGGATTTATCTTGGAATTAGTGGGGCAGGAGGACATCAGGATTCCTGACACTCCTTTCCAGGGCTCTCCTTGCAGCTGTAGCTCACCCTTCTGAAGCTGCTGGTGCTGAGGACACACCACAGACACCATTTAGGAATGTTTGCCCAGTTTTGGCAATCTCTTTGGTCACATCCACTGGCAGCTCCTCTTTGACACAACGTTTTCTTGAGCTAAATCCAATTCCATCCCGTAAATAGCCCTTCTCCCCTTGTTTTGGGTACATCACTTCATTGGACTATAAATATCATCAACCAAAGGTGGCAAGGAAAATCCAGATCCCATTTCTGAGGGTGTTGTAAGCAGCATATTGTTAAAAATAAAAATGAAAATTGTGATCTGGAGAGATTGCAGCCAGAAGTTCACAGAGGGAAAAGTCCTCTCCCATTTACAAGATCAAGTGCAAAGAGGTGTTCCCATTTTAAAAGAGCAAGATCCATACATTCTTTATATAGCACAAATCAATGCCTCGTGACTAGATAATGGTCCAATAACTTTGTCTCCTGAAGGACTGCTGAGGATCAAATGGACACAATTAAGTGCAAAATATAAGCACTTACAGGAAGAGTTGAAAATGGATTAAATCATAAACCACCCCTAATGGCTGGTGAAATACTCTGTGCAAAGCCACGGAGGTCACAGCAGTTTTCTTCTTGGAAATCTCCTGTAGGTGCTTGGGGAAAGCAGTAATTTAAATTTATGGGAAGATAAAACATCCCACAGTCACTGCAACGTTCAAAAGACAGAAAAATCAAACAAAGTCACTGCATCTCAGAGTGGGAGCTCTCAACACCAACCCAAATCCCCAGCTCAGAGGGGTTTCCTGCAAAAATATCCAGAAAAATCCTGGCTGTCACCTCTGTGTCCTTACAAAAAACCAGCTTGGAGGAATGTTGGAAAGGCCTGGTTATCAAAATATTAATTTTAATAATAACAATAGCACAAGAATGAATGTTGGAAAGGCCTGGTTCTTAAAAAAAAATAAATTTAAAGTACCAGCTAAACTAGAAGGAATTTTCCAGAAATAAATGAGGCATGAGCATTCTTCATTAGATAAAATATTATTGAACTTTTTCAAAGATGACTGGGGTTTTTTTTCCTCTAGTATTAATGAGGAGGGAAAAAAAAATTGATGAATTTCAGCAATTCTGCACTTTGCATTTATAAAGTAAAATTGCTCAGGTACCAGATTGATTGGACTTCTCCGATCCAATCTGTCTTCATGTAATGCCAAAAAAAAATCCCCAGCAAATAAAATTATTACAGGAGCAACTTCATCTCATTCAGCATAAATTCCTCTTAAATATTTTAAGATCAGAGTTTGTTCCATTAGCAAAATATTTGGAGGGGGCGAGGGAGATGCATCTGCTGCCACTGAATTCCCTGTCACAGCACAAAATACACCAGAAAAACGTGGCAAGAAAATGAAATGGTTTTGGTCACTTTTTAGTTTTTTAGCTTCACTCAGACAGACAGAGCTGTTCCCCAGGTGTGGAACAGATGTGAACCATTCTGTGTCTACAAGGAAATCTCGGGTGGAGTTTTTGTTAATCATTACCTGCCTGTGCCATCTTTGCATATGAACCACCTTTCTTTCAAGGATTTGTCTGGAGCCTCAAGCCTAACCCAAATTTTTCCCATTCAGCTGACTGGGAAACCTCTCAATGAGGTCAGATGGGAGAGAAACACAGCCAGGAAAAAAGGAAAAAACCAACCAAACAAACAAACAACCCCAACTCACCACCATCTGCTGGCAATTGGATTAATAAACAAATCACTGAAGAACCCTCGTAAATAAAAAAAAAGAGTCCCAATTATTAAGCTGAGGGCATGTTTTTGAAATTAACCTTGCAAATAGAAGCAGTAATAAAACATTGAGATGCATGTAAAGCCTCTCTAGTTCCTCAATCAGGAGACGTGCTTAAATTGATTTTAGGATACACATCAGCTCCAGTAAGCATAAGCTGAATAATTCTTTCTTTTCCCAGCAATAGGTGTGAAATGTTCCATCAGAAAACCTGCAAAATGCCATTGGATTCCATCCCTCACTGTAGCTCTGCCAGGAAAATAACCTCACTCAGGAAGATCTCTCAAGCATCATCTTAACCTGCCCTGGACCCCACCCAGCTGCACACTCAGAAATAAGTGTCCTTTCAGGCTCTAAATATTTGGGGTGTTTAATGAAATCATTAACAAACAGAACCAAAAAGGAGAAACCACTCAATTCACACCAGAGGGATTTTTTTTTTTTTTTTTAAAACACAATAGACTGAATGAAAAGACTAAATAAAAACTGGAAATTGAACCTCAGCAAATCTTCCAGCACACCTAAAAATTGTTTCTTTCCAATATAAAGGCACTGTGAGCCTGGAGTTGCTAAGGCTCATGATTGGTTTCTTATATATTTTCTTATATATTTCTGGTTTCCAGAAGCACTTTTACCTCAGCAATCACAGAACCATTTGCTCTTCCCATAAAGCAGTTGCCTACCTGTGCTCACCCGCTGGTTCAATTTTCCAGCTCGGAATCAGAGATAATGTTTTCCACTCCAGCCACTTGGAATCGTTGCCTTAACTCCGAGGGACAGCCTGAAAGGTTGCAGAACAGATGTAAAAAAAAAAAAAAAAAAAAATGGAATTAAAAACGTGCTGAACAAACACCTGGAGGTTTGAACCTGGTTTTTTGTTTTTTTTTTTTTGACTGGCTGCAAGGTATGCCAGGCTCCCAACTCTGCACGCTTCCAGCCTGAACTTCTCATTCCAGTGCAGGGAAATCCTTTTATGGGAGTGCTTTTGGGAAATCAAATCATTATTTCATAAGTAAATTACCCATTCTGGCTTCGAGTTTCCCGACTTTCTCTGCCCATCTATTTATCAATACAGACCATCACATATTTCAACCAGAGTTTGGTTGATGTGCAGACGTTCATCCATTCCCTTTCTCTTTTGTGGAATAAGCTCATTTTCTTAGGAACAATGACTGGAAGAGAAAATCAATGCCTTACATTCAATTCTTGTGTTTCGAGTGCCTGAAATATCAGAACGCTCTTCCAGTTATTTCTATTTTCTAATCCAGCAAGTAGAATACAATACCTTAATTTTTTTATAGCTCATGCACA
>WEIU01004448.1:230140-257812 GCA_013389925.1 Aegithalos caudatus
AAAAAAAAAGATCAAATCTGCTCCTCTGTGAATTTGTGGTGCTCTGGCTCAAAAGGAAATTTGATGGGTTTGGGTGCTTTGAAGCCTACACAATTTCATAGCTCACTCTAACCAAAATCATAATTACTGTCTTCTATGGAATTCACACCACACATCCCCCCTTCAAAAAAAAAAAAGTCCAATTATCATTTTCTCATTAATTCAGGGCGACTGTTCCCCACAGAAAAAGGCCCAGGTCTTAAAATTTAAAAAGTGTCATTTCTGCAGCCAAAAAGATAAGAGGACTTTTTTGGACATGGTTCTGCAGGTTCAGCTCCTTGAGAATTCTGACAAAAGTGGCCAGGCCACAGGAATAAAAATAAGAAAAAGATGATGAACAGAGAGATAACCTGGCTTTTTCTCCCTGGTTTTCAGATTCTGCCCCAGAATGAACATGTAGAGTGTGTTGAAATGGTGAAGGCTGTAGGAATTTCAGACTAAAAAAAGAGGATTATTACAATTCAAATGATGGAAACTTGTTGTCAGGAATCCATTGATTAATCTGGAATCCTACAGCCTTGAGTTCCTTAGTGTAGAATTTCAGATTTCTTCAATACTCTTGGATGCACGGTTCTAACCATCCCACATTTTAAACCTGTCTCAAATGTCCAAATTATTTTTTACTCAAAGTATTTGGCCCAAAATCTACACAAAAGATACTGGAAACACCATTCTCTAAGCTAGATTTATTTTTTTGCAAAAGAAAAGTCAAAGACATTTTAAAAAGTCACAACTGACAGAAATTGTCCCACCAATGGTTCCAAGAGGAGCACGCAGATTTGATTTTTTTTTTTTTTTTTTTAAAGCAGGAATTTAAGTGTGGTTGAGAATCTGGAACAGATTTCTGAAGATTTTTTTTTTAATAGCCCCAAAACAAGCCTATCCCAATCCCTTTATCTAATTCAGATCTCTCTTTGCTCTCTTTGATGCCAACCCCACAGTGGGTTATCTCCAGATACTGGGCCAGCTCCTTAATTCCCATTTATTCATTACAAAATCCAAGTAGGAATTCATAATTATTCCAAAATACAGGGTTCCCAGTCCTGGGAATTGTACAAGTCACTCTGGATTTGGGGAGATGAGGACAAGCCCTACAACCCAGGGGAAGCTCCCAGCTGTCAGGGAAGAATAATAATAAAAAAGAACCTGCCAAGTACTTCCCAGGAATCAGGTGGCAAAACTAAACTTAAAAATAGGATTGGGTGGACAAAAGATTTTCCTCCCTCTCCTAAGAGAAATCAGGGAGAGGGAAGGTTCACAGGACATTGTTTTCCTGCAAAGGTTTGTTTTCCACAAGAGGAGAGTGACATTTCATTGGAAAGGAGACTTCAGGGTTCAATTTTTATAAAAAAAAAATTAAAAAGAAAAAAGTTTGTTTCCATGGAGAGTAAAATCCAGAGCATTGCCAACAGCTCTACAGATCCACACACAGATATTTGATATTTTGCTTGTGCTCAAGGTTTCATGAAATTTTTTTGTTTCACCTCTCTTAAAATGACCTGAGGTCTTGGATTTGACACCAGTGACAAACAACTTTTTCTTCCTCTGTGGGTAAAACACATTGGGTTTAAATCCACTTGGAATGAGGCAAACAAATACAAGGTTTCTTTAAATTTACTGCATGTTCATTACATTTCTTGTCTGCTTGGCCATAATTCAGCATTGGATGGAAAATTATTTATAAATTCCTTGGACACTGTTTTGTCTTTTAGGCAAAGGCTGCTCCTTTTCTTTCAAACCTCACCTGTGTTGTTTTTTTGGTTGAAAAAAAATTCCACTTTTGAAAGCCACAGTATCTAATTCTGCCAAGATATTGCTGAGTTGTACAAGAAGTGAATAAAGCTTAGCAAGACTTAAGGAAATCCTGGCTAAGCTGTTCAAACTGAAGCCCAACTTTTCCAGTCAGCAGCAAATTTAGGACTTGTCTGTAGGAGATAATTACAAAACTGCAGAGCTCTGCCTGAGTCACCCCTGTGGCATTTGGGGGCATACCAGGGGTTAAATATGATTTCATTAAAATCAACAGTACTTTTGTGACTGAAGAGAGGACACTGAGATTTTTATTTTTTTTTTAATCTACAATTATTTCATCCTGGTCTTGTCCATGTCTGAAACCCAACAAATGGTAAAGGGAAGGAAGAACAGTGATAGGAACTGTTATCTTGGCTTTATCAAACTCCAGGATTCCTTGCCTTTGCAATTCCATTTGTGTGTTCTTAACCTGAAGGTTATGGCAGGAAAGACAACTGAATAAATTCAGGCTAAAAGGAAAATATGGGATCATGGAAATGCAAAAACTGGAAAAACAGACACTATGGTACCACCAGACCATAATCAGGATCTTTTTGTCTCTAACTTTATAAACACAACAACAGGC
This sequence comes from Aegithalos caudatus, assembly GCA_013389925.1. Classification (NCBI taxonomy): domain Eukaryota; kingdom Metazoa; phylum Chordata; class Aves; order Passeriformes; family Aegithalidae; genus Aegithalos; species Aegithalos caudatus. Next base: position 232,557 of record WEIU01004448.1, read on the forward strand.
ACAAGAATTTGTGCCACCCTCATAAAACCAGAAATACCCAGTTTGTAATTCCCTATGGAATTACATTCCCCTCCCAAGGAATCCATGAGCAAATTCCCCTCAAAGCTCTCCTCACAGCCCATCCAAGTGTCTTGATGCATGGCAGGAAGCTGTGCTAATAAGTCATGAAGGTTCTGTAATTCATTATGCTGTCATTATCATTTGTAATCTCTCCCATAATTAGGTATCAGTGGGTTTCCTTGGAGAGCACAGGGCTGAGTCTGAAATTGCTGCATATTCTCAGCAGCATATGCCTGCAACTGCAGTGCTGCTAGGTCGTGTTTCTCAAGGGTATATTTCAAACATGGAGGGGTTTGGGGTTTTATTTTAAATTTTTTTTTTTTGTGCCAGAGAGTCTGCCAGGGAGGGTGTGCTCATTGCTGAGTGTGGGCTTAATGTCTGACAGGTCTGGGGTTATTAATAACCAGCTGGATCCTTCCTTACATAAACTGGCACATGGAGATAGGTCCAAGTGCTGGGCAGGAGGGAGCCCAGAGCAAAACCATCCTTTAGTATCATGCTTTAATTAAATTGACCTCTGCTGCAGCTTAATCCACGAATAAATCAGTTTTGTTGCTGCCTGTAAAAATGATGGAGTATGCTGAGGGACACACAGGGATCATGGCAGCTCCTGGCACTGCACAGAAACCCCAACAATCCCACCCTGGGCATCCCTGGGAGTGTTATCCCAACTCTCCTGGAGCTCTGGGACTGTGACATTCCCTGGGTGGGCAGTGCCCAGCACCCTCTGGTGCTAATTTTTGCTAAGTTTTATGCACTTCTTGTATAACTCAGGAATATCTTGTCAGAATCAGGTACTGGGGTGCTCAAACCTCTCCTGATGCTAATTCTTGCTAAGTTTTATTCACTTCTTGTATAACTCAGCAATGTCTTGGCAGAATCAGGCACTGGGGTGCTCAAACCTCTCCTGATGCTAATTCTTGCTAAGCTTTATTCACTTCTTGTATAACTCAGCAATATCTTGTCAGAATCAGGCACTGGGGTGCTCAAACCTCTCCTGATGCTAATTCTTGCTAAGTTTTATTCACTTCTTGTATAACTCAGCAATGTCTTGGCAGAATCAGGCACTGGGGTGCTCAAACCTCTCCTGATGACCAGGCAGAGGACAAGCAGACATTCCCATGGTGGCACAGCCCTGCAGGGCTCTGTGCTCCCTTCCCTTTGTGTATTTTGATTTATTTGTGCACAGACCACAGCCCTGGGAATCTTTGCATCCCCTCTCCTGTGCAAACACTGTCACCTCTCAACAAAATCAGGGATTAACACACTCTCCATGTCTGCCACAGCTGCTCCATAGGAGTGTCCAGCTGCCACCAATGGCCCCACTGGAGCACACAGATTTACTTTTAGCAGAAATTTCAGTGAAAATAGAAGAAAACTCCCCGTGGTATCGATCATTTTCACACTAATGGCAATGGTTTATTTGTCATCCTTAAAAGAGTGACAGAAAAACCCAGCTGAAAGTGCTCAGTGAGTATTCCCAGCTGAGGATTTACAGGGAAAATTGTCTTTTCCTAAAGCCCAGAAGATGCCAGCAGAACCATCTGACACCAAGCACATCTCCTCTATGGAAACAAGCTGTGAATGGATCCCTGCTCTCTCTGCTCTCGTTCCAGGGGAGCCAGGAGCTGGCAGAACTGAAAATCAGTGCAAGAAATACACATTTTTCTCATATTGCAGCAAAAATTGCTGAAATCATTAATACTCTAATTACCTGCATATTTATATTTATTAAATCAGTTCCTGGCACGACACTGGCATCATTTTCCCACTTACACTCAGACCCTTTATCTCATCCATCTCCAAAGCAGACTTTCCAAAAGTTTCCACATCCTTTCTGCCTTATCTCCCCTTTCAGACAGTGGTGATAAAGTTTTTAAAAATAACTTGAAACGTCTTCTAAAATTCAAATGAAACCAAGAGATACATCTCATTACCCAGGACTGCTATTGACAAAAATAACCCTCTATCACAGGGCTTCTATCTCCCATCTCAGAGCCTGATCCTGAGCCACCAAAGCAAAAAAAAAAAAACCAACCCAAAAGTTGCATAAAAAGGAAATATCAGACTCCTACTCGTGATATGAGAGTTCCCAACAGTTGTGATAACAGTCCCTTAAGGGACCCATTGTAGACAGAAATTCAAAAGACTCTAAATCTCTGGATTTAAAATATATTTAACCTTTTGCAGATTTTAAATGCTATATATATTTAACTTAGTGGTGTCTTTTTGCCATGGAAGTTGCTAAATTACAGATGCTGTCCTTAAAATCACAAAGCCTAAAAGTCACCTGGGGCTTGGATGTTGAAAATCAGCAAATTTCTCCAGGGTTTTGAGAGTTGGTTTAGTTTTGGTTATTTTTGGTGGCACCAAAAATCAGAAGCCTAAAAATACCTTTGCAAAAAAAAAAAAAAAAAAATCTCCCCAAAAAATCCCTGCAATCCTTAAGTTAATGAAAGTTGGATCTTGGTATTTTGCTACTGCAAATCTTTAACAGTAAGGAAAAGAGAGCAGCATAAAGTTATGGCAGAGAATCTTCAGCTTTTGTTTTCTTTATGGTCACAGGGGCCAGGAGTAGATCTTTGTAATAAAGGAGCATGGTTGAAGAAATATGGATTAAATGTGATCTTTCAATATAGAGATTTGTTCAGTACCAGGACTCAGAGCTCAGAAATATTTATTATTAGAAATCTGAGCTGCCCTGAGTTTCCTGTCATGAGACAAAACACCTGCTTCTTTCCCCTCCAAAATGATGTCTGTCTGTCCAGTTGGTTTTTTTTCTACCCCCAAGGAAGCTTCTTTTGATGATGGGAGCTATAATTTGATAATCAATATAGAGATTTTACAATACTCCTGATAGCCTTTAATTCCTGTGAGGGATATTTCACAAATGGTGCTGTACACCCAGTGTGAGCTTCTAGGGAGGAAAATGTCATAAAAACTGAAAATACTGTTATATAGCATCCATAGGTGATCCATCTAATTGGTTATTTGGTGAAGCTTTCTTTTAGGTTTAGATAGCCTTTTATAGTTCAGTGTTTAAACAATGTAAGGATCACCATTTTATATATAATTGAACAAGCAATGCATACACACAATAACACAGAATGGTTTGGGTTGGAAGGGACCTTTAAGTTTAATTTTTCCAAATCCCTGCTGTGTCAGGGACAATTTTCACTATCCCCAGGTTGCTCCAAGCCCCTGGAAGGGGCAGGAATATTCACATTTCCAAAGGTTTTCCCTGTAGACTCACAGCACCAAGCTCCCTTCCCTACAGAGTGCCTGAAATCAGGATTTAACCCTGCCAAGCTCCAAGACTTTTCCCAGTGGGGCACATGGGAAAAGCCTCTGGACCACTGAGGCTGCTCTGTAACAGAGAGATGTTCTATCAGGAAACCAATGGAGCTGATAAAACACACTAAAAGGGTAAACACATCTTTTTTTCCTTGGTGCTCACTCCCAGTGTTGGCACATCAGGGTGTTTTTGTCAGCACTGAAACTCCAGCAGACAGGGATGGGAGGGCGTGTGAGTTCACCCCGTGCTGCCATGGAGCTCTCAGCTCTGGAAAGATGAAAATTCCCCCCCTGTGTAAGGAGAAAAAATCCAACCCCAACCACGTTCCAGCAGCTGTATTAAGTGGTGCCCATCATCAGCCACAGAGATGAGCAGCAGCTCCTTCCCAAGGTGCATTTAAAAGCTGCCTCTTGGAAAGAAATTTGCTTTTGTCAGGCAGCCAAAGGATTCCCACTTAACCTCTGCATCCCAGCGTGGATGGAATTACAGGGGCTCATCCAGAGGCCACCAATTCATCCAGAGGGGAGGGATGAGGGAGAGAAGGGATCAGCAGTGCTGGAAGCAGGACAAGGATGTGGCAGGTGAGTGACAGGGACTAGCAGCAGGCAATATTTCCCTTTTTCCCTGCTCACAGGGGATAAATCAAAAAGATGTTCAGGCTTTTGCTGAATTCCACCTGGCACTGCTGCCCCAAAAGTGGCCTGAGGCCCTTCCCAGCTTCCAACACACTGCAGGGTTAGACCCTTCCTAAGGAATAGGGAGAAAAGGAGGGGAAGGAAAGGAAAGGAGGGAAGGGAAGGAAAGAAAAGGAGGGGAAGGGAAGGAAAGGAGGGGAAGGGAAGGAAAGAAAAGGAGGGGAAGGGAAGGAAAGGAAAGGAGGGGAAGGGAAGGAAAGGAAAGGAGGGGAAGGAAAAGCCCCTTTCTTCTTTGAAACTGATTTTGACCTGAGCCAGGAAAATGAACCAAAGTCAAGATGACTTTTTAAATTCAGCATTTGCTGAAGCCAGGTCTCTTGATTCAGGGAGCACATGGGTTTAATCCAAATTGCTGCTGACACAAGCCCAGGTTTAATGAGATAATGAGATAAACCACTCTGCATTGCTGTGCCCCGAGGAATCCCATCAAAATTTGGGAATGGCACTGTTATTAACCACTTTTTTTTTTTTTCCCCCTGTGAATACATTAAAAATTATTTAATAACACATATAACAAACAGAGTATTCATGACTATTTAACAAAACATTTTAACCCAATTTTTTAAAGTGCCCCAGTTTTGCATTCTCTGGTGCAGGGACAATGAACACCCTGGAGTTTTATGGAATTACAGAAATTCCTCTGACATGTTTTCAAGGATTTTTTTTACAACAGATAGAGATCAGACCTCTTATCCAACCACTTTTCTCAGTTACTAACACCCACAAATCCCAAAAAAATGCAAAGTGCCACATGTCAATAACAAAGAATAAAACCCTGGCATGTGCACCTATGAGTAACTTCCTACTCATCTCAAATATTATTCTCTGTTGGACTGGAAAATCATTTGGAAATCACAACATTTCCTCTTTTTATTACAGATTTCATGGCCCTAATGTTTAGGGATTTTCACACCTAAAATAATAACAATAAAAGCTGCAGAGACACAACAACAAAATTCAACCTCAGCTAAAAATAAATTTAGTAGGGGATAAAAATAGGCCAGGATGGAGATCTCAGCATCCCTTCCAAGTTCTTAGCTTGAACTGGTCAATAGAGTTTTCCATTACCACAAATTAAGTTAAAAGTGATACCTCTAAACCCTCCAGGAGGAAGTCTGTGCTCCTTTTTGTTTCCTTTGGGTGGAAAGGGCTATGAATGATTTTGAAAGACTGATTTTTCTCACTCCATTTGTGTCTTAAAATATGGGATTTTAATGTCTTTTTCTTCCCTAAAATATAACAACAAAGACCAAATCCTGACTAATTGGGACAGAGCTGCTTTTCACTTGTGACTGTCTTGTGACATTTCTGAGAAGTTAATTTGAACCCAGAAAGCCAATTTATATTGATAAATCCCTGGCATTATCCTGCTCTACTGGGGTTGTTTTTAAATTTTTGTATGCATCTTAAAAACTGCCCAAAAGCTCATTACTAGAAGTATGTCTAACCTTAACTTACTTAGCATTAAAAATATGTCAGACAAAGAAAAATGGAGAGAGAAAACAGAGACTTTTGGTTAAATCCAGACCCTTAAAATCATGGAATCACAGAATGGCTTGGAAGGGACCTTAAAGCTCATCCAAATGTCCCAGGGACACCTCCCACCATCCCAGGGGCTCCCAGCCCTGTCCAGCCTGGCCTTGGGCACTGCCAGGGATCCAGGGGCAGCCACAGCTGCTCTGGGAATTCTATTCCAGGGCTTCCCCACCCTCCCAGGGGGAATTTTCTTCCCAAATTCCCATCCATCCCTTCCCCCTGCCATTGGGAAGCCATTCCCTGTGTGCTGTCACACTCTGAGATCCCACATTTCCCACATTTCCACACACAACAGTGACACATCTCATAAGAACAAAACCCAGGGTGAAAACTGCTGATGAAACATAATCCATCCCTCTGATGTACAATAAATTAATGGAATTTATCCCTCACGAGGATAAAACAGGTTTGAAAGGCACTCCAAATTTTACACAGATAAAAGGACAAAAATTTGCTCCTTCTTTTAACCCTCCCTAATTCTGAACGTGGAGATGTTTCCCTTCTCCACAGAATATACATCCAAGCATCCTTCTATGCACAGTATTAGTGAGATGCATCAGAAAAAAAAGGAAGCATTAACATAATTAAAAATAAGCATCCGTCCCATTTGTGTTTATTAAGGCAAAATGCAATTATCAGAGGCAGGCAGTGCTGGAAGCTGCCTTTACACAGAGATGAGCCCAGCACTGCAAAGGGCCCAGCTCCAAACCAGATTTATGTGTCCTTTTGTAAACGTTTTTTTGTTTAGATCATTTTCAGTCGTCACTTTCTAAGGCGCTTAAAGGAGTTTTAATTAAATCCCACGGACTTGCAAACAATTGCCACGCACTGGAATGTGCTCAGCAGCCAAGTGCTTGGTGTGTGATCATCATTTCTGAGAATCATGAGGTGTAAATTAATGAGAAGTTAAGATTTAGGGGGGATAACTCATCTTAGAGAAAGGGAAGTGTTAAGCAGGCTGGTGAAGAATTGATATCGAGGTGAAGGGAACAAATTTTGTTACCACTCAGGGAGATTTCCAGTCCTCCAGTGCCCAAACCAACCAGAACTGGATTCATTGTTGTGCATTGGGACAGGTGGTCAGTGTCCAGACCAAAAGGATGAAAGCTGGATCATAGAAATTGTGGAATCACAGAATGGTTTGGCTTGGAAGGGACCTTAAATCCCATCCAGTGCCACCCCTTCCATGGCAGGGACAGCTCCCACTGTCCCAGGCTGCTCCAAGCCCCTTCCAGCCTGGCCTTGGGCACTGCCAGGGATCCAGGGGCAGCCACAGCTGCTCTGGGAATTCCATCCCAGCCCCTCCCCACCCTCCCAGCCAGGAATTCCTGCCCAAATCCCATCTAAATCTCTCCTCTTTCACTTGGAAACCATTCCCCTTTTCCCATCACTATCTGCCCAGCTCAAAAGTCACTCTCCCTTTGATCCTGCAGGACCAGCTCCCAAGCAGTGACATTCACTGGAGAAATGGAAGCTTTTCTGTGGCAATTTCCAGGCATGAAGAGGTTTCCCTCTGCCTCCAGCCACCTCTCCATGTTTTCAGGAGGATTTCAGGTCAGTCCTTGCAGGGCACAACATCTGCCCTCCAGCTCTCCTCACAATAACAGAATTTAACCACCCTGAACTCCTGCCTCTCGAGCCTGACTCCTTTCCCCTCCAAACTCTTAATTTTAAGCATAATTTTTGGGTAGTAAAGCTTCCTGGTCTGGGCTGCTATTGATTTGAAGCTGCTTAGCAAATCATGTTCAAATATCTCAAAGCCTGGATGAGTCCTGAGCTGGGGTGTTCAGGAGTACAATGGAAGTCCAAAGAACAGAAAAATGTTCCAAAGGAGCTGGATGTTAATCCCAGAGTTAGGAAGCCAGAGAGAAGCCCCAGAAGGAGCAAATTACTATGGAAGCAAAGGGTATAAATGTTGGATAAACTTTTTCTTCTCAGAAGCCAGCAGAGAGAGGGGGTGATGAGATAAGGAATTCTGTTCCAGGCTTGAGAGACAGAGGAGAGAGCAGCAGAGGAGATAAGGGCAAAGACTGAAGCAAAGGTGAAAATGTGAAGGAAATTATTGTTTTAACCACACAGGAAATCATAAAATAGAACTTGGTTTTAATCACCTCAGCATTACAAACTAAATCCTTGGAGCTTTTAAAAGAAAAATGGTTTAGAAAGGAACATCCATCAGATTTCCCAGTCTTTCTGAATGACTGTGCCTGAACTCCCACAGAACCAGACCTTGTCATGCCCTAAAGCATCCCATCCCTGGAGCAAATCCTTCAGGACAGCAATTCCCACTGATTTTTATGGATCCTGGGCATATTGGTCAGTGCTTTGAATTCCCAGCAATACAATTCCAAACGAGCTCTGCTGGCAGCTCGGGTGTTTCCTGGGTTTTCAGGAATTTCTGGAAGGCTCTGAGGGTGCCACTTCTCTTTTGGGTCACAGGGGGATGTGGCACACACAGAATCTGCTGGGCAGGCAAATCTGGGGGCTTGGTTTATGTGCCCATAAAGATTTCTTTAATTTTATCATTTAAAGTTTTATATTGAACTGCCCTTCAAAACACACACACATTTTTTAACAGGTCAACATCCTTATCCACTAAAGAGATTCCAGTTGCCTAAATTCATTAATTTATGAGAATTGTAAGTTTATTAAACACTGGTTGCTTTTCAGTCTTCCTGAAAGACTAATAATTTATTGATACTAGTTACAGATCTTAGAGAAAATCATGAGAGGTTTTTTGTTGCATCCATTGAAGTCAATGGAAAAAAAAAGAAATACAGACATAAAAGATATAGAGACAGCTCTTTAAGCTGCACCTCAACTTGAGAAAGTTTGATGGCACCAATTCAGACCTGAAATGTCACAAAGGCAATCAGGCACAGCAAAGGGAGAGCCAGGACAGGGTCAGTGGGTACAGATAGAAAAATAGATTTGGGAGTTGTCAGCAAAGATGTGACACTAAAACCTGTGAGCATCAACAGTAGTGCCCTAAAGAAGGAATAAATACAGAGAGCAGAGCAAGCAAAGTGATATCTCTATGGCTATGAGCAATTTGGGACACTCTGGAAACAAGAGGACAAGTATCAGATTGTCAGGATAAGAACCTGAGGAAGGCCAACATATTACAGATTTAATAATAAAAAAAAAAAATATAAAAATCAGAAAATGCATCAATCTCAGTGCCCACAGCAGTGAATGGACTGGAAACAAACCACAAGCTGCAATTCACAGACTTGGCAATATTGAAGTGGGAGCAGCCTGTAACCTACAGACAACATTTGGGAAGAGTTGTCGTACACTTGAACAAAAGAAAATTCATCTACAAATATGACACACACTTCAAGATTTATTTTTTTTTTTCCCTTTTCATGGCTGTGGAGCTGTTGGCAATTTCCCCCAACAGCTCTGTGAGAGAGTTGTGCAGTTTTGGGCACGAAGGAAACTGAAATGATGTTTCATTATTCACTGAGAGAGACATTGAAGAGCCTCAGGACTCTGGGCTTGCTGTGGCACTGCCCCAGCTGCACTCAAGAAATGTGGTTTAGTCTGGGCTAAACCTCCTGCACCCACTGGGTTTTACAAGGAAAATCATCATTTTCCACAGTGCTGCTGGAGCAGGGCTTGGGACCCTGGGCTGGGCTGAGCTGCCCTCAAAATTCTGCAGGTGACTGCAGCTGGCAGTGAATAATCAGGTTTTTCACTAAAGAAGGAATTAGGTCTCTGTACTGAGCCTGAGGATTTCTTCCTTATCACAAGTAATTAAAATTATATCTTTAAAAAAAGGGGAGTTTACAGCAAGCTGGAGATGTTTTAAAGCTGCAGAAACTGAAGGGAAAAGAAAGCGAATGGAAGATGAATGTTTTGAATTAAAAACTTTTAACTTTTGAAGCTGTCTGCACTTTCAAAATCAATAATTACCAAAAGAATGAGATTGTGATAAACTCAGAGTGTCTCTCTTATTTATTGAGGGGCTGAAATAGAAGCCAGAGCCATTCCTTGCTCCTGGAATGGGTGCACCAGGCTCTGCAGAGGGAACACAAGCTGGAGTTTTGTGTTTGCCAGTGATGGCAAAGAACTGAAATATTAAGTTTGGGTTATATTATAAACAAGCATTAATTGTGTTTCCTCTATTTTTACTTTATTTTTACTCTTTTATCTGCCTCCTCAACCCCTCCAGTGTTAAACTGGAGATGATTTAAGCTGTGGCTTTACTCAAGCTGGAGCTCTCCTGTCCTCTCCCCACTTAAACCACTTGTGTCTTCCCCTCTACAAAGTGAATTTTCTCATCACCCTAAGCCTCTCATGGGGAAAACAATTTAGTCCAGCTGGAGTATTTTGAAAATATTTTACTCAGAGAGGGCTGTTAATGACCAAGAGAGTTGAAAAATTATTGTCACAGTAGAAGAGTTCAGCAAGAGTTATCCAAGGAGTCCACAGGGTCAGAAAATCAAATTGTGATGGGAGTGTGGAGCTCAGCACGCTGGTTTTGTAAATATCATTTTACCAGCCTTGAATGGAAAAGATATCAAATGAGCAAAGAATCAATACTGATCAAAGAATGGACATTGATCAAATGACCCAATAAATAATTTATGGGCCAATAAATATTAAAAAAAACCCAAGAATTTCCCAGTAGATTCAACAAGGCATGGTGGAAATGGGCAATTAATAAATGACAGTGGGAAAGCAAAAAGCAAGACCTGAAAAAGGAAACATGAAAGAGGAAGAAAAATTCCTGTTCACAAAGAAAAGAAGGATGGGAACTCCTCATTATGAGGGAACTGTTAGAGAACATAAACTGAGACACAAACATCTAAAGGCCAGTTCTGCACCAGAAAATCCCAGATCTTTCCATGCATTTATTCCCACAGCACACTTTGAAGTGAGGTAATGGAATTTCTTTGGAAGGAAGAGGGAGCTGAGCAGTGCCATGCCCAGGCCAAGCTCCCCAGAGGAGTTCATGTCTCACTTTCCTTGATGTGGCCCAGATGTTCAGCTGGAAATTAAACACAAAAGCTCTACAAAAACAGGGAACTGGAACCAAATCCAAGGGTTTCCTTTCTTTAAATAAGCAAACCATCCCAAAACAAGACAAAATTCTTCCTGACAGGGCAACAGAGATGGGGAGAGCAGGGTGGCAAAGCAGCCCTGCCCCTTAAATTCCTCTCCTTGCTAATGTTTCATAAAGACAGAGCATTAATGTTGGCAGAGATAAAAAGGAGCACCCCAACCCACTGCAGAGGCAGGACTGGAAGCAACAAGACACAGAAATGACTCTGGGGATGTGCAGTAATCAAGATAAACCCAAAATGCAGTCCCAGAACCCCACAGCGAACACATCCAAAGGCCACAGCTGAATCCAACTCGCCGACAAGAATTAAACAAAAGAGGAAAAAGCCTCTCTTCAGCAATAACAGTAAAGGCAGAGAAAAGCTGCTGGGCTGCCCTTAGTCCCACAGAGTAATTTTTCACACTCCTGGCAGGCAGTTTTTCCCCTGCAAGCAGTAATTCCCACCCCCATCCAGCTCTGGTGCTGGGGGAAAATCCCAACCACAAATCCATGGAATGGGCACACACCAGTGACAACCACAAACAAATTGGTGTCCAGGGCTGTCCTGCTCATCTCCATCTCCTGTGATTTAGATCCATTACCAGCTGTATCTCCTCATCCCTCATTTGTTATTGCATTAAACAACTCTCCTGTTGTTTCCCATCCCTCTCCTCACTGTCCCCTCACTGCTCCAGGGACACTTTGCTCCGACTGGAAATGATAATGCTGGAATCCTTTCACTCTTCTGGGAAGGACTCTGCTTTAATGTGGTTCACATTCAGCTCCCCACCTCCCTCTGCCAACACACACTTGCTGCTTAAAAGATAGAAAGCATCAAGAAATAATTAAAATTAAAAAGCATAAATGTGTCCCAAGGAGCAGGAGGAGCAGTGCTGAAGGCAGCTGGCACAGCCACTGCCAGCAGAGTGAAATAAAGAGCCAGGGAGGGACTTTTGACAAAGGGGAATGGTTTCCCATTGCCAGAGGGCAGGGTTGGATGGGATATCGGGCAGGAATTCCTGGCTGGGAGGGTGGGGAAGTGCTGGGATGGAATTCCCAGAGGAGCTGTGGCTGCCCCTGGATCCCTGGAAGTGTCCAAGGCCAGGCTGGACAGGGATTGGAGAAGCCTGGGACAGTGGGAGCTGTCCCTGCCATGGCAGGGCTGGGATTGATGGGATTTAAGATCCCTTCCAAGTCAAACCATTCTGGAATTTTCTGACTATTGTATTAATGAGGAGATTGTAAGCTTCTGTTTCCCCCACATACTCACCCTCACGGGGAGGTTTTGCATGGCCATGGAAAAAAAGTGCAGCATCATATCCTGAATATCCAGCAGGTTTACCACCAGTGGAAAAAGGAATGAAATCCATTCCATACCAAATGGACACATGGAACCAAACCAAAATGTTTATCCCAAGTAGTTTTTACTGCAGACAAAGGTTATCACAGCCTTGCCCAGGGCTGCTCCAACACCAAACCTCAAACACTCCAATCCTACCCCAAATTTCCTTCCACCCATTTTTTTCTAAGGACTCCCATATTCTTGAGACACCATCAGACTTTTCCACTTTTAAACTTGCATTTAACTGACTGAAAATCCATGGATTACTACAGAATTACAAAGTAGAACAAGTTCTTACTCTGATCCTGGAAGGGACGTGAAACGCTGTACAAAGATTTCCTATAAAACCAACATATATTTTGCTCTTTTGGGAAGACACTTAAGATGTTGCATAAAGCTAACAGAATCTGCTGAATTCCAACCTGTTCTGGAGTGATTTGGAGCACAGAATATGATTTCTAGAAGATGCTTGCTTTAGCAGATATTATTAGCTTTGAAACCCTGCATAAACTGCCAGAAGGTCAGAGAAGGATAAAAGCTGACAGTAAGAGGCTCCAGTAAATGAAGGTAAATACATCAAACAATCTGTTTAACACCACATGAGGTAGAGGTGTCACCTCTTCTCTGCAGAGGAAGTTCATTCTACACAGGAAAATATCAATTTTTGAGGCTCAAGGGCAGCAAATTTTGTTCAGATGGAGAGCAGGGAAAGGAGGAAAAGAAGGCACTAAAGCAGTTGGGAGTCATTGCAGTGAATTCTGAGACATGCAGAGCACTCCCAACTCCACCATCCTCATCTCAGGAATCACAGGATTTCTGTCCATGGAATAAACACACCTGCAGTGAGAACCCCAAAAATTCTTCATTGAATTTAGCAGGACATAAATCACCCCCATCCCAGGCCACAGCTCTCTGTTAAGACTTTGGTAACACAGGGACTAAAAGCCAAATCCTGGTCACAAGTCTGCAAGGATTAAAAAAAAAAACCCACTTCTCTCTTAGTCTATTCCAAACTTGAGCTATTTGCATAAAATCCAGAATTTCCCATGAAATCTCAAAGTCCACAGCTGAGGCCCAAATCCACAGTGGGACCATCTCAGACTGGTCCAGCAGCTCAGGAGATTTCAGCCTTCATTCTGCCCTGCCTTTAGCTCTGCAGCACCTTCTCCTATAAAACCAGTCCATTTCATTGAGAAATCCATCACAGACGTGAGGCTACCATGAGGACTTCGGGGGATGTTACTCATTTCCTATAATTTCTGTAATATTTGGGTCCTTTAGAGAAGAATCTTGAAGAATCATGAAGGTTTGGGAAAAAAAACCCTCTGATATCATGAAGTCCAACCTTTGTCCATCATACCCACAAAACCTTATCACAAGTGTCACATTCACTCAGATTTTTGGACACTTGTTCAGACAGCAAAAGAAGTTATCTTCAGGCAAAGCTGCCTTCAGAATTTTTCCCATTCCTTTGAAGAGTGTTATTGAGTCCACTGCAAAGTTCATGTCACAAATCTCGTGTATTATTCTCTTCCATCAACAAGTCCTTCACAACAACACACATTGTGAAGAAGTGAGAGGAGGAAGAACATCCTGCAACAAAATCTTCCCCAGGTCAGGGTAAAGAGTCACACCCACACAGAAGTTGGCATGCAGTGAAAACTCAGAGTCCCACTTTCCTCTGACAAGTCAAAAATGAACAAACAGAAAAAGCCAGATGAAGAATAATTTCTGTTGGCAAAACACTCGTATTTATTCCATTGTTAATACATAAGGAGGGATTTATTTGCTAGATTTGAATTTGATTTCAGAGCATTCAAAGTAAAGCACGCTGAATAATTTAAACTTTAATGTATTTCCCTGAATGGAACATGCTCTCATGAGAGGGGAGCAAAAGAATCAGTTTACATTGCACAAATGGACAGTGGTAAAGAAAGATTTCCCTAAACACACCACGTCAATACAATTTACCATCTCTGGCTTTATAGGAACGACTATAAATCTGCTTTTCATATTTTGGCTAATGTAAAACTCTTGTAGCTGAGCCATAATGGTATTCAATTCTTATGCCTGAATAATTTGAATGGCTGGAAGGAAACAAGGAGCATCTAACATATGGATGGGGAAAGGGAAGAAGAGTTCAAACAACAAATCAAAACTAGGAAAGAATCTTAAAGTAGTTCTATAATACTTTGAGATTCTGAATTTAGTCCTAAAGTTCTTCAAATCTAATCAATAGCATCAGCATGGAGACTAAAATATTGTAATTATTGATGAGGGTGGTGCTTAACAAGCAATACTCTCCTTGGGTTCTCACCATGTCCACGCTGAATCCAAAAAATTACACAAAGGCCTGTTAGTCTGAAATGGCAGAAATGTTGGCTTCTGGAGCCTTTTTGTAAAACTAAGGGTGCATCAGGGCAAGAGATGAATTTTACATGTCAGGATAGTAAATAAAATTCAGCCAAAGAGGGAAAAAATCCTTAGCCCTGATTAGCAAGTCTGAAGTTTGGCACGGCTGACACGGTGGGTGAGGGAGTCAAAAGCAGCAGTGAGTCTCTGTTGGACACTTGAGGGCTCTCAGGTTTGATTTCCCAAATGCCAGAACTCAGGAGTGGGGCACAGCCAACATTTCCAACGTGCAGCACAATCTCCCTCACCTGGAGGAGCACGGTTTGATTTAGGAACGAAAGCACTCAGACATTTCATTATTCCAAATGATATAACTGATGTGGGATGCAAATTAGTTCATTTTTGGCTTCCATAGAAGCAAAAGTGCATCCAAGTGTTTGGACAAGGAGCCAAGGGACAGCAGCAGCACAGCTGTCACAAAAAACACCTTCCTTGGGTCAGGACACCACTGGGGGCCAACCAAATTAGGGGCGAGCGGTCAAAGCAGATGCAAAAGAGAGCAAAGACTGACAAGGCCTAGATCAAACCTCCTGAAGTTCCCTGCAGGGAATCTGCTTGGAAAGGGTTGCTGGAAATGTCATCTGCCTTATTAGAATAAAATGAGTCTTTTTGAGAAGCTCTGGAAAAGGGCAGAGAGGTGGGGGATCCTCCGTGAGAGCTGGCAGCCGGACACGGCCGGCATCCCCGGCACCAAAAGGGAAAAAAAGGGAGGGCAGGGGTGGGCTTGGCATCCAGGGAATATCCCACAGGGAATCCTCCTCTGGCCTGAATGAGCCACCCACAGGTGATGAGCACAGAGCCAAAAAGGCAGCGCCCAATTTCATCCACTAGGAGGGCAAAATTTAAAGTTTGGAGAGCAAGAAAATCCTCCCAGAAGGAAATAGCTTGGAATGGCTCAGCTGGGAGGGTGTTTAGGGATGCTGGTCCTCATCAGCTGGAAATTTAGGATATTCCTTCGTAGCAGTTATGTCCCTAAAGTGCACAGGTAAACCCCAAAAATGCCCCACTGATTGGACAAATATCCTTAAAACACACAAACCCCAATTTATTACAGGATGACTTCACTGCAGGAGAAATTCCATCTTGCATTTATTGATGAAAACCACAGAGAGAAAGAAGGCAGAGACCAGCAGCTATTAAAAGAAAAAGCAGATTTTTGTCACCCAACAAGTTCTTATGTTCTATCCCATGCACTCATCACTGAAAATTCAGAATATCCTAAGGTTAACAGGAGGCACTTAAAGCCTTTCTCCCTCCTGTCACAAGAACTCAGCTTTTCTTCCAGATAAATCAAAAGGACATAAATCCACTGGGGAGGTTCCCTCTCTCATCTTTTTTCTTTTATTTATTTTTAATTCTGCCTTTCAAGTAGCTTTTGGTATTGTTTCTTCAGACATCCATTATCCTTCAAGTCTAAAAATGATAAGAAAACTTTTCAACATCCTGATTTATCATTCATGGTTCAAGTCATTCAAGTTCCTCCAATGGGAGAGAGTGGGAAAAATCAAAGAGGTTTTTTTAAATAAATTAAATGCAGGTATGCATTTTGAAATAATACAAAAAAGCATTCCTTGGGGAAAAGCTGGAGTTAAGTGTATTATTTTATTTTTAAAATTAACTTAAGAAAAAGTTCTTAAGGATCTTTCTCTGTAAAGAGGTTATGGAAATTTTACTTTGCTTTTGAAGCAGACAAATAGGGAGCACGTTGGTCTTTCTATCCAAATTGGATATTTTGCCTGTTTCACCTCTTTTGGATAAAATTGCTCTTGCAAATCAAGGCCAGATATGGCAACTCTGATTAAGCTGCATCAATTACAAATAATAATTATAATTAAAACCTTTGGTGAGGTTGGAATTAGTGGTGGCTGCATGCACATATTTTCAATTTCAATAATTAGATATTCAGTAAAATTTCTGACAGACTTTCTAATTAGAAACAGGCCTTAGAAAGCAAATTTCGTGAGCAGGACAACCAAATTTCACACAAAAATTGTGAATTAAAGTGATATAAATCCAAATCTCTGCATGCAAACCCATTCTATGATTTTATACAGCAGTTGATCTATATTTCTTCAATCTCATTTCTTCTAGAAGGTTCTCATCTAAATAAACAGAAATTCCTTCACACTCAAGACTCACAAAGTAGGAACCGAGGAACAGGACCTGGAAATGTTCATGGTTGGATCAATCCTGGAAGGCTTTCCCAGCCTAAACAATCCACAATTCTCTTTGCTGACTGTTGTCCACCTCAATTTGTCCCCTCACTGTTTTCACTTTTCATTTTCCAGCTCTACAAAAAGACCTTTTCCTACATTTTCTCAGAGGCCACAGCTATAAAATTGCCAAACCAGTGCCAGAGCTGAAAAATCAAACCTGCACATTTCCTCACAGAGGCTGAGCTGCAGTTGCAAATTCCTCTTGTGCCTGCAAAGCCCAAAAACTCCTTTTTGCTCTATTTTGTATTTGGTGAGCAGCATCTGAGCAGTTCCACCTCCATTCCTACCCCCTTCAGGCAAATAAATATGTTCATATGCATGTATTTGTCTGCAGAGATGCATTTATTCACACAGATCCATATTTTAATAGCGTTATTTTCTGGTTTACATCACAACCACAATGCCACACTGAATTTTAGTCGTTTTACCACAATTTCCCGGGGTCACAACACACTAAACATGTCCTGGAGAAAAGCTATTTTTCTCTCACCAGGGCATCATCTCCTGCTCTGCCCTTTCAACCTTTTCACTTCTCCAGATAGCTACTAAACCTTCCACTTTTATTACAGCTCCCCAGCTCCTGGTGTTCTGTGAGCCTGTCTGTCTTCAAGGCTAAAACAGATGTAGATTTTTTTTATTTTTGTTCTTTTAGATATCACTTCTATGTGAAGGCACTTAAAGTACATTGCCCCAAGGTGAGTGCAGAGAATATCCTGGACCCTTCAGTGTTTACCACGAAGGCTCGAGGTAGTTTTGCCCCACAGAAGAAATAAGTTATAGGATTTCACTTTATTTTTGTACTGAAAAGAAAAAGAAAACTGCCTTCAAAGCAGAAGGAATAAATCTGAAATGTTTTATCTGTTGGAACAAGGGAGAGCCAATACAGCTGAAGAAACTGAGCAGTGCTGTGAGGTGTTATTAACTTGTCATTGTAATCATAAAATCCCAAAATGATTTGGGTTGGAGGGACCTTAAAGCCCACCCATTCCCACTCCCTGCCATGGGCAGGGACAATTTCCACCATCCCAGGCTGCTCCAAGCCCTGTCCAGCCTGGCCTTGGGCACTGCCAGGGATCCAGGGGCAGCCACAGCTGCTCTGGGAATTCCATCCCAGCCCCTCCCCACCCTCACAGGAAGGAATTTCATCCATATCTCCAACTTAAAATTCCCTATTTCAGTGTCAATCCCTCCCCCTTTTCCCATAACAACAGTTTCTGATGGACAGTCAGTCCCTCTCCAGCTGCTCCCTAAGCCCCTGAGATCCTGGAAAGCTGCTGTGAAATCTCCACACAACCTCCCCTTCTCCAGGCAGACAAAAAAACCCCACAAATTAATAATTGAAAGTGGTCAGCAGAAGTAACTCCACAGACTCCCACATAAATGCAGCTCCACAAAAAACCTGGGAGTGCTGAATTGCAATGAACTGTGCTGAAAATAGCTTTAAACACCCATTTACAAACAAAGCTTCCAGTCACTCACTTTCAGTTGTTCTAGAAGTGATAATAGAGTGACAAGGGTTTGGAGTTGGGAAAGTGATAGAGAAGGAAATGGAAGAGCAGATCTTGTGTTATTACCCCAGCTAAATGAGATCAGCAATGATAAATCCTGCCTTGGAGCAGAGAGGAGCTGGGACAGAGTGAGGTGGGGAATGAGGGAAATGGGATTGGGGTCACCTCCACTTAACCTTTGCCAAGGAGGAAAAGGCAAAGTTAAACAGAAAGCTGTTAAAAAATACCAGCAAATGGAAAGTGATTCCACTTAATAAAGTTGCCTAAAGGTCAATGCTTAGAGCCAGAATAAATCAGAGGGGGGAAAGAGGTTTTCCAATGAGCTCAGATACATCCAGGTTATTGCAGAAGGGACTGCAGTGACACTGAGTGCTCATCCTGTCATCTCTCCAGAGCAGCAGCTCTGAGGTTTCCTTGTCCTTTGGCTTTGGAAGGTGGAGAATGGGAATGGTTGGTGGCATTCCTGGGGCTTGGAAGGGTTTTGCACCAGCACTGCACCACTGGGTTCTTCAGGCCAATAATTACTGTCAAACAACATCATAATATTTCCAAAGAAATAAAAAAAATTACACACTCATCCTAATTTCATCCCAGAGCATAAGATTCTTGCCATGAATGGGGTGGTTTTGGTATCAATCTAGGACACCCAAACAGTTTTCCCTGTCTTTAAAGAAAATTGGGTGAGTCAGAAAGTGTCTTCCTATCATTACTAAATAAAAGTACATGGATAAGGTTTTGCAGGATCAAGGATGCAGAACAAATTAGTCCTCATTCCAGGAGAGGAGGAATTCCTAGAGGAAGGATATTCATGTCCTGAGAAAAATAATCACTATCAGTTTGAATAGAAGGATTATTGGAAGATTTAGTTTTTTAAAAGATGGATATGGTAGAATTAAAGAAAGAAGAAATGTGAGCATGGGCTTTAATCTGTCCCCATGGAAAAATTTCTTCTACATTCAATAATATAAAAAAAATCCAAATTAAATCCAGATTTCAACATGCCATTTCAAAAAGCCATGCATCCATCTCTGAATCCATGAACACTTCTCCCAAATCCCTGTGCAATCCTATCAACCAGAGCCACTGCACTGGAATGTTCAGAAGTCAGTTTTAGGCTGATTCCTGGTTTTGTTTAACTGGATTGTGCCAAATTGTTTAGAAAAATTTGATAGCAATTCATTAAATGGGAGCAGCTTCATTTTGAGAGTGGGTTTTATTGCAGAATATTGCATTGGACTGCAAAGATAGATTAGCTTGAAATTTGTTCTGTAATTAATCCCCTGGAGAGAAATCCATTTGCATGCAAAAAGAAGGGGACTTAATTAATGGCCAAATATATTTAAATTGATATATCAGCCACTCACAGACAATTGGAGCTCCATTCCTTATTGAAAGCCAGCACAGCACTGAGGAGCTTTTGTACAATGGAAAAGCAAGAAAAGTGAGTCAAGACTGATCCTTTTGTTGGGATTCCAGTAATTCCCTCGATATGGAATAATTGAGATTGATACTGATTGCAATGGAAATTGGATTGGATGGGGCTTGGAGCAACCTGGCCTAGTGGGAAGTTGCCTGCCCATGGAAGGGGTTGGATCAAGGTGATCTTTAAGGTCCATTCCAATCCAAACTTTCCATGATTCCACAATTTTCAGTAATTACCCGGTCACAAAAGGAAGGCATAAGTTAAAAATTAATAATAGTTAATGCTAAAGACACAAAATTCAGGTAGGTGGAGTTGAACTCTTTAGTTCTGGAGCTCCTAAACACAAGGAATCAGCCATCCCAACAGGGAATTTTCTCATCTCCCACTGTATTCAGCATGGAGTTGGATTTGGGGATTTAGGGATGTCCTGAGAAAGCCACAGATGGGAATGTCCCATGGGAGGCTCCACTAAAAGCTGCTATTCACAAGATGCCCAGGAATTTTAAAAGTTTTAGGAATGACAAATGTGGGATTTGGGGATGTCAAAAACTACGGAGTCCCTTCCACAAGTGACATTCCAAACACACAGAGACTCCCCCAGGAGGCAAAATTCCTGACAAAGTCCAAGTGCACACACCAGCTTCCAACCCAAGGAAAGAATTGGTGTGGAGAAAGGTTTTCCTGGCACAATCTGTGCCCATGGCTGAGAAAATCCAGCATCTTTCATTCTCCTGGGTCAGCCTGAATCCTTTGGGAAATCTTATTTTTATTGAAGAAACTGAAAAGCATCACCTGGAAACCCTTAAGATTTCTGTGGCCATAACAAATCTCTCCCAGCTGCTGAAATTCCTCTGGATAACAGGAACCAGGGGATGTTCCACCACTTCAGCCTAAATAGGTCCTAACATTTCAACATCTCCAAATCCTGCACCATCATGTTTTCTCTGGATATCTATAAATCAATATCACTAGGCCTGGTATCAGAAAAGATAACACTGCCTCACACTTCCCCAGTGCAAACACATTTTTTATAAACATTTTTATTGCCTCTACAAGTACAATAAAATATCAACAGTGGATGCCCAGGAGACCAAACATCTGGGTTTGTTCCCTTTTTTATAGAGTCAGTGACTAAAAAAAGTGCATTAGAGTCATAAACACATAGAAATTCTATTTAGGGATGTAGAAACGCAGACATTTTCAAGAATGAAGAATGAAGGGACTTCAATTCCTTGAACAACTCTAAATAAATCAAATTATCAGGTTGCTTTTAGAGAGAACAGCCACACAAATTCTGGCACTTCCATTAGTGGGCTTATATAAAAACATATATATATATTTATAGCTCCTTGGACAATGAAAAATCTTGATTTAGTGCTAATAGTCAGGAAGAAAAATCGACAGTGAATCTTGATTAAAAAACTTGCATAGAGGAATCTTTTCATTGCTTTCATTCAGCAATGAAAACTGCTTAATTAGAAAACACAAAGTAAAGATTCAGGCTAATCTTGTACAGTGTCATCCCTCAATCAATTTTCCATCTAAATCCTATAGAATTTAAATTATTATCACATGCACCATTATCTTGTGAGCAGTCTTGATGACGATATCGATGTTTATCACCAAACACCAGCAGATAAAAGAAGTTATATTTTGAAATTAAAGCAGAAAATTATTTGACATGGCCTTGATATTCCTACAATTGTTGAGAACGAGGCTTCGAGCCACGACAAGCACATAACAAATCAAATTAAGGGAACAAACTCACTCAAAGCACTGAAGCAGAAAAAAAAAAAAAAAATCAGTCTGAAAATCACATTCCCTGTGGCATCTTCCCCTGTTTCTGGGATTGTTGTGTTCCTACAAAAGCCTGAAAGAGTTCTCATGTCCACTGGATGTTTTTTTCCCTGGAAGACACAACTTTGCCTTTGCCACAAAGGAGGATGACATGAAAGGTGCAACAGATCAGGGAGGAGCTGTCGTGCTGTGAGAGGGGAGATTTTCAAGCAAGTTCAGAAAAAAGGAGCTGGAAGAGTTGGAAATTTTGCCACATGAGATCTCCCCCTGCTCTGATTTTTTTTTTTTTTTTTTTTAATATTTCTGGGAATATTGCAGCCTGCTGGAATAAAAAAGATATGACACTTAAACAGCGTGGTAGCACATGGAATTCTTCGTAAAGAATTTTATAGCAGCTGAAAAGACCTTTGAAACAAAAGCTTCTTCCTTTATTGTTACACAGATTTGGAAAGGAGGAGGACTGGGGAGATTTATTAATTTCTATGCTTCCATGAGGATTCTCATTGAAATGTGGTGATAAACACCCTCAGACCAACTGGAAGGAGAACCCAAACTCCAATATCTATAAATATATCACAGCCCCCATGGACTGACAGGAATGACCTGAGTGGGGTGATTTTTTTAAGCCTGGAGCACCTTTGGACTGGAGAGAATCTGGGAGAGCTGGGCTTGACAAGCCTGGAAAAGGGAAGAATCCAAGGAGCCCTTAAGTGTGGCCTCCAGTGTCTGAACAGGGCTCGTGAAAAAGAGAGAGGGATTCTCCATGGGCAGATGGTGACAGGAAAGAGGAAGAGTTTTAAACTAAATGAGGATTGATGTTGGATATTAGGAAGGAATTCCTCCCTGTGAGGGTGCTGGGGGGCTGGAATGGGATTCCCAGAGAAGCTGTGGCTGCCCTTGGATCCCTGGCAGTGCTCAAGGCCAGGCTGGACAAGATTTGGGACAGCCTGGGATAATGGAAAATGTCCCTGGCCACAGCAGGAGGGTTGGAATGACTACAACTTCCAGAGTTAAATATGGCCCAGAGCTTCCCTAAGTCTCCTTTTCCCCACCACAAGACTGGAGGCTTTGTGGAGAGCATTCATCCAGTCTGTCACTTGGAATGTCTCTCTTCAATAATTAACACAAATACTTAACTTCCAAAGATGTTTGCATGTCATTCCTTGTCACATAAATTGTAGAGTGAGGTACTTGCAGGGGTGTGTTTGAAGACTGCTGCTGAGTGACTTTCAGCAGCCATGAATAAGAGATGGGAGCTTTCATCTTGCATTAGGCATGGGCAGGGCTTCTGTGGCTGGGGAGGGACAGGGCACAGAGGCTGCTGCTCCTCAAGGAAATGTGCACTTGGAGCAGGACTTGGAGCCAGCTGGCCTGAGGCAACAAAGCCCAGGGTCAGTCTGGGCAGTCTCATCCACAGAGGGCACAGAGAAATGTCCAGCTCGGGAAAGATATCCCAGACTGAGTCCAAGCTGTGGTGGATTCCCAGAGCACTGAGTGTCCTGACCAAGGGATCTTGGACAGATTTGGGGATGGGGACTCCAAACCTCCCTGGCAGCCCCTTCCAATCCTTTCCATGGGGAAATTCCTGCTGGTGTCCACCCTGAGCCTCCCCTGGCCCAGCCTGAGGTTGTTCCCCCTCCTCCTGTCCCTGTTCCCTGGGATAAAATGCCAAATCCCCCCGGCTGTCCCCTCCTGTCAGGAGCTGTGCAGAGCCAGAATTTCCCCCTGAGAGCCTCCTTTTCTCCAGGCTGAGCCCCTTCCCAGCTCCCTCAGCCCCTCCTGGAGCTCCAGCCCCTTCCCCAGCTCCATCCTCTTCCCTGGACTCTCTCTAACACATAATAATCACCTACATTAACAAAGCTCTTTTTGTGTGTGTTAATATAAGCTGAAGGCCTTTGTTGACCTAGAGGCAGAAGTACAACCTGCCTGTGGTCTGATACTGGATAAACTCACTTAAAAATTAGATTCATGTAGAAGATCAAAATTTTCTCACCTGTATTTCCTTTAACATCAGCTGTAGGATCAGTATTGGCAGGTCAGTGGGCTGACTTTAATCTGCTCACATCAATGCACTTTGCATCTCCCCTCCCATTCTCCAAGGAGCCATTCCCTGGTTTACATTCCAGTGGGAAGAAATTCCCTGGCATTCCACAAGGCCTGTAAAACTCAGTGCTGTGAGCTCTGGGGGAGGCACTCAGCTCCTGTCCATCTGCCCTGCAGCCCCAGAGCTCCTGGATCCCCACCTGCATGTGCCTGGCTCTGTAATTCCACATCCTCTCTGCTTCAGGGAGGGTTTTTATTCACTTGGTACCTCTGGTGTTTATGAGCTGGCATCTGGCCACCCCTTGCACTTCCAGCTTGAGCTAAATGAGAAAAGTTTTCCAGCACTTTTTGCAGCTCCAGCTTGAGCTAAATGGGAAAAGTTTCCCCTCCACAGAGGCTGCTGGGGGGTTTCATCCCCTTGGAAAAATCCAAGTTTCCAGTCTCAGATAGAAAATGGTGCCAGGGTTGAGGCTTCTGTAACACACAGAGACTCAACACATCCACAGTCTGTACCAGGGGCACCACAGCACAGCAGGGATGTTTGGAAAAGACAAAGGGAATTTTCAGGGGTGTTTGCATGGACTTTTCCAGGTGATTTCCCCAGCAGTGAACACAGTGTGTTCAGATGTGTGGGAACAGTGTAAGGAGAAAATGCTTGCACTGAACATGCACTGAGCACATATCTTCATGCTGGGAGGATGGAGGTGGATACTCCAGGATGCTGTGCTTGCATCCATGGATACAACACTCTCCAAAGGGGCTCCTGTTGCTTCCCTCAGCTTCCAGATGTGACCTCAAGCTGGGATCTGCAGAGGTATCACCTAGACCTGGCCCCCACTGCCCCTAAACAATCCCATCCCTCACCCACTTCCCAGAAAAGCTTTTTGTCTCTCCTTGTGAACTTCCTAACCAGCATTTGGTAACCTTTAATTAGCAGAGCACAATTTAGTTTAGCAGCAGCTTTTCCTCCAGGGACATCTGCCCTGGAAATTGCAGAGTGAAAGAAGTGCAAAGCTGGAAGGATGCAATTATTCACCAGGGAAGTGTTTGAAGCCAGAAAGATCTGGATGCACGTTGGTTTGATCTCACTAAATGACGAGGCAATTTCCAATATGAATTGTGAATCATCCTCACACGGGCCCTCCTGACTCTAATTTCTCTTTTGTTTAAGCAGTGCTCATTTCCAGCAAGTGAGTCATGAGGTGAGGTCTGGCTTTGAGGCAGGAGAAGGCAGGGAGAATTCCCCACTGCAGCTCATATCCTCAGGATCAAAGGCAAGGATCTGCTTGCCTGGTTAACTCCAGGCTGAACAGGATTTTTTTGTATGCAATTAAGTGGATGATAAATTGTTACTGATCTGTGAAGAGGCAAAAGACAAAGGTCTATTATCATAATTGACAGTGGTAGAAACTAGTTTTGATTTCTAAGTCTTGGCTACCCAATCAAAGCTTGAAATGGAGGGGAAATGCCTCTTAATAATTAATGGATAGGGAACTGTCATTTATTTGCATGATTTACCTGCATCAGTACCCTGTGCCTGGCTAGGTCATGCTCCACCTGCTTTACCTTAAAAATAAATCACTAATTTTTCTCAATCCCCTACTTTTGCATCTGATACAGCCCAATAGAGGATCCACTGGAATGAAATGTAGCATCCAAGTGTGGGATTCTGCATGTTCTCATGCAGAAAAGAAAATTTCTTCCATCAGTACAAGGTGGGGTTTTCCTTTACCATTTTTAAAACAGAACGTGCAATTATACATCAAGAAAAGGAAGCACAGCTTCCTCTTTTGGCCAAAACAGCAAAATAATGTAAAACCCAAACTTTCCACAGCAGCTCGTGAAAAACTCCAAACAAAACCCTGCCTTTAAAAAAAAA